>VZSV01000006.1:10471410-10485201 GCA_013398735.1 Nothocercus julius | reverse complement strand
AAATCATTCTGTTTGTGAACTCAACTACTTGTTTGAGGGGGTGATCGGACCTACGGTCGGCAGACCGTTCATGAATCCGATACTGCAGAGTCGAGCTTATAGTTGATCACACTGTTTGGGAACTCGATTTGCTCCTAGGAAGGCGATCGGATCTACGGTCGGCAGACTGTTTGTGAATCTGATATTGTCCAAGTCAGGCGTATAGCTAACACAGTCTTTGATTTTTCCCCCCACAACCCCTCCGCCAGCTTTCAAACTGCAACAATCATCTTGTGTATAAAATAAATATAATTATAAAGAATTGATCATACGATTATTATCATAATAATTATAATGTTGATAATAAGCATATATTTATTAAAAGAAAAGTTTGTCATAATAATTAGTATCACAAAGCAATGTTGCTATTCAAGCTGCAAATCAAACACATGGCCTTCCATTCTGCTTGTACCAGTACAAACTCTATGAAAACCAGGCATGAATTTCATCTTAGAGTCATAGCATCAAATACAACAAAAGATATTCTGGAAGAAAAAAAGAGTAGAATGTGAGTCCAATAGCCTTGATAGTCATTACAGAACATTTCCATTACCTGATACTCATGATCTAGTCTGAATAGCTTTGACAGTATAGAATGATTCAAATGGAAACATAGTCCTAGTTTTATAATATATATTAGGATCATTACTAAAGTTTAGGTTCAGAAATCAATTCAGAAATCAAATCAAGGAATGATAACAGAATCTGACATAGGAAGTTAAATGTTAAAAGCATCTAAAATCTCTATAGGAGCCATTTGGGAACCAATGTCATTTCCTATTTAAAGAGTGTGCATTAGTCAGCATCATCAATATTTTAAGTTAGAGCTATAACAATATATAGGAGACTTGCATGTTACTTTTCAATAACTTGGAATTCCCCAGGGGCATTTACATTTGTCTGCGCTTTTTATCTCTACATGGCACCCATGTAACTTAAAACACTGTTGTTGGTAAAGAAAGTAGGATTTAATATCTATTGGCAAATGTGTCCCCTAAACTTAACTGATGACATTTAAAATTATGCCAAGGAATAAATCTTCCTGCTGTTTCTTCTCACTAGAGACTACACTTTATACGCACATTTTGTAAAATAAATCTTTTATCACATTGACATCAATGGAGAAGATGCAGCCCCTACTGAATGGTTAAGTGGAAATTTTGAGTAAGTAATGAAGTACTTTTATGTCTTCCAAGTTACAGATCTCCTCACCCTTCATTTACAAAAGTATAAACTGTCATCTTAACTTGCAATAGTCCTACAGAGATTTAGAGGTGTTCCATTTTCTACTTTATTTTGTTTTAATGAAGCTATTTGAAACACAGAGGGGTTATTGAATTGGAGTCAGTAAAACCTATCTCTGGATAGAAATACATTTTGTCAAAAAAACATGTTTAAATAATTCAGGTTCTGGAACATAGTGTTTTTCAACCCTTTCTAGCTAAGGACTTTTTGACAAGCTCTGTCTAGGTTTCCCTTGAGTAAGCATAATCCTCTGACACATGTCCATGAAGATCCTGCAGGAGGCCTTTGCTTAAACACCTTTATTTGTGCTGGGCAGTACATAAAATCTGGAACGCCAATGTCATGAGACACATTTCACAGGTTATGCCTGTAAGTTAATAGGTTTACAACCAGTCAAATAATGTGCAGATAGTTGAATCACAAATAACTTAAAAAAAAAAAAAAAAGAGACGCTTAATAGGAGAAGTGCTTTGAGAAAACAAATATGAAAATAAAGGCAGCTAAAAATATTTTTTCTAGATATTGTTTTCCTTGGAAATGTGATGTATTACAATGGAAAACAATCAAACAACTTTCTTATTGTTTTCTTGGAAGAAGTGTCAAAAAGTTCTTGCTTTAGTTTTTTCCTTTCAATGTAAAATCAATTTGTTCCGGTGAGGTGAAAAGATTATTTCAAGTCCACTTAATTTTAACCTATCCTATGTAATAAATTTGACATTATACAATATTGTAGATATATATATTAAACTACAATGTTTCAGAGTTGTTGAAGCAATGCTTTTATCATCTAAAATGTCTTTGAAATGTGGTAATCTGACATGGTCTAAACTATTTTTTGGTTTTCATTTCTATTTAATGAGTTTGAATTTATAGTTTTTAATTCTAATTTTGAATGAGGAAAAAAAAAAGAATATAAATCAAATTTTCAGTCTTCTTAGTGTAATTTCATTGCTCCAAAAAGTTCTAGAAGACATAAACAGAACAAAGCAAGGGAAGACATGGCATTTCTCATGCTTACAATAGCAGTGCCTTCCATATTGGAGCGTTTTAAATTGCCTTTATCTTCCCGAGAAAACTTTTAGATTAAAGCAAAAGGTCACAAGGATTTATGACAGACAGGCAGAACATTGCTGTTGGGTGTATTTGGTTCAGATATATGGGGATTTTCTTCATAAATTTTTGAGAATCCAGCTATATAAAAGTTTTTTAAAGTTAAATATTTTTGGTGGAACCTCTCATATATCTCATTGTCCAGTCACCTTGCTGTCAAATATAACAATGTTTATTTCACGATTTTAAGGGAGAATTTCTTAAAATGTGGAAGGTAAAAAGTCATAGTTTTTTGAAATGATGCTTTTATACAGAGAATGTAATGAGGACTTGTGCCTCCTCAAGAATTTATTGCTTGCTTTTGAATGAAATGTTCCAGGACCAAATACAACCAAATTCTATTCAGTTTACACTTAGACACTAATTTAAAGTAAGAAAAGGAGTAAAGCCATCTTTACAGAAAGACCAGCCAGGCCAACTGTAATGCCATTGATCAAGGTATGGTATCTCTATCCTAAAGACAATTTATTCAGGCTGGCTGTGTTGACTATCTCCACCTTCCTTGTCACATGCAGGCATCTCTTCTGTAAAATTTTGGAAAATAACTCATACAATAGATATTAATGGATGAAATAGAATTTCATCATTACAATATTATTAGATTAAATTTTAAGGAAAAATAATATACAGTCATTGGTTTCATTATTCAGTGAGTAAGAAAACAGAAGAATAGGATACTAAATTCTCATTGGATAACACAAAAAATCACCATAATCTAGGTAGGGCTTCCTAGTCTAGCCAAACCTCTAGACCTAGCAGTCAAATTTAGGTTACCTTTTCTCTTCTGGAGTGCTTAGGCTGATGAAGACCTAAAATGTAGTTTCCCCTGAGAAACATTTTAGACACTACATTTTCATGAGAAAATATGGCCACTCATGTTGTGATCTAAAATGAGTCCTGCCAGTCTATATTACACAATTTAGCCCACCAGGATTCCTATGCTCAGGGTAATTTTTTCTGTATTCCAAGATACAAGAAATATCATGAGTGAAGCTTCTAGACATAAGCACTGGCAAAATTTAAAGCATCTGTAAGAGTTTTGTAGAGTAGAAACAGGGCTGCATATAAGCAAGGCTACTGCTTTGGTAACTGAATTGAGCTAAATTTGTTTTTGACTTTATCTGTAGTCATTATTTAAGACAGTATCTTTTAATTAGTTCCCACAAGTGAAGAATACCTTTTTTTTTTTTTTTTTTTTAAAGCAGTGTATTGGACATTAGGAAAAGCAAATAGATAGCCCTAAAATAAACAAAGTAAATCAGGCCATTGTCGCATAAGATTATGTTGCTTATAGTGCCAACAGATGAAGTCAGAGCACTCTAGATGCCTGTCCTTCTGTGGACTGAGCTAGTGAAGAGGACTTAAGCACATATGAAGCCTTAACCACATGCACTGATCCTTGAGCTTGCACTAACTTAGATTGCCATTGCCACACGATACATATACAGCAATTCCAGCTTAGATATGGAAGCAGAAGACAAATTCCTGAAAAGCAAGTTTTACTAGCTTGGGTATTAATACGACCAAGCAACTTGCTGAAAGAATCTTTTCTAGGTATCGCTTTTGTTACTCATCATAGCACTTTGTATAAACATCTCACCTCAGTTGGGTGTTCTGGAAACGGTATCTTTAGCCTTGTACCTTTGTGTAGGAGTGAATAATTTATGTGCGAGATGTTTATGTTTGAATATTTCTGTAGGAGCACTTCTGTGTTACAAAATAAGGTTCACAAATTCAATTATAAAGCTCTGCAAACAGTAGGACTATCTTTTCTCTTCACAGTTTGAATGCCAATATGCCTGTGGATAGGTAAGTATGTCTGTCAGTGATCACAGTGATCACTGTGCAGAAATGTGCTTCAGAATAAACATTTTAGGTTTTGAAAGCTAATAGAGCTTAACTGCAAGACACCGACTATGTGACTATGAGCTATAGGCAAACAATCTTTGGCATTGAAACATCTGAAAAAATTAGGTTCTATCTCATCCTGGATGATACAGTCCACCTTGTTTAATTACCTGGCCTATGTGTTTGTCTTGTCAATTGTAAGGCATTAGGTTCCTTTAAGGGAGAATTTTTAAAGCTAAGTGAGATTGACTGTTCACAGAGCTGGAGCTCTTTGACCTGAGAGCCCAAGCATGAAGCTGCCTCGTCATGGGGCTACACAGAGTCTCAGCACAGAGCTAAAGCACAAGCCAACTTGCACATACTTTGCTACATCCTTGAATTAATTCAGGAACCAAATTTATTTTATGAGGTGTACAAAGTGCTTGTGACTATACCACACTTATGTGCAAAAGTCCAGCTGGTTGCATGAACACACAGAGAGAAAGAGTCTAGTTCCTCAAAAGCAAATCTCTTCTCCCATTTGCAAACTGGCACGTTACTTACTCAAGCATTAGGCATAGCACATACTCCTCCATGTTCTGCGTTCTCCCTCCACCTTGCTGGGGGGAGCTTATGCTGAGCAGAAGCAGAACTTACTCCTGCTCACAACATTGCTTATGCATTTTACATAAGAGTATTTGGACAAAAAGCAGAAATAATCTGAGGGAGCGTAAAGTGGTTTTGAATGGAAGTGGACGTGGCTGCTGTGCTTTATACAGAAATCAATGTTGTCTGTGTGTGTTAGACATGCTCAAAGAAGTCCTGACAGCTCGGGTCTCTGTGGGATTCAGGCTGAGTTTCAATACCTCCCTTTCATAGATCTTAAGGTCACAAATGCTTTGCTCTCCACAGCATAAGTACCTGCAGCATTAGGCCCTGAAAAGAACAGGCTCTTTGAAACCTCATCTTCTCCACTCCACCTAAATTCATACAAGCAGTGTGAAGGCTGTTCATCTTAAAATTGCTTGGTCAAAGTGTTACTCCATGCTTTTCCAGAAAATCCAGTTTAAGCAGCATATGTAAAAATCCAGTTCTTTGTGTACATTTCCCACCTGTATCTGCATGCCGTGCACACACCAAGAGAATGGCCCCACTACATTCACACTTCCTTTGAGAGCTTTGTGCTCAGGAGATCAGGGATTAATGTCTGGCTAGACCACGGAGTAGGCTGGATATCCTTTCTCACAGTATGCAGCAAGAGGCACCCTGGGCAGAATTTGGTTGAATGGGGTGACGGTATGAACAAGGGTGGCAGCCCTCTTATGGCTGGTGTCTTGCTCCATCAGATGCACCAACTCTGAGAACCAATGTGAACAAATTTCTTGTGCAGAACTAAGAACATGGGTGCCACTGTGCTAGGTGGTCATGTCCATCTTTCACTGAGGCAAATTATCATTTTGCTTCCTTATGTTTGTGTTGATTATGTCAGTCCATGAAGTCAAATACGGGATGCTATTAAACATCTCTCTTACAATGTGCAGATCACCCTTGTCAGTTAGGGGTCTCTTAGTTCACATCATACTGTCTTTCTTTGCTTCAAGATATACTGTCAACCACATGGTTAACATGTTAATAAATAGGCAGGTGTAAACTTTTACCTTCACAGTTGATAAACATACAGCAAGTTGTAGCCTTTACTATGCAGCAGAACTCTGCTACTGCTGATTAAGTAGGAAAACAAAAATAATTTGAGATCTGCCACCATGAGTGTCAGCAGCTCTAGCTCCTTAAATACTTGTCCTCAAATATGAGGTCTTGTAGTATGCACAGCGCACACTATCTCCTTGTATAGAGGATTTTTTTTTTTTTTTTTTGAGCTATTGCACCTCCTACTACATTATAGGCACCTCCAGCCTTGAGTAATGATGCATTTCAAAATTCTTGAGTACCTTCATAACGTATATACATGCAGGCACAAATAAGCATATGCAGTAACAGACGAGGCGATTTTGCTTAAATCTGCCGCTGCCTACCTGGAAGAGATAGAATCTGTATTTAAAAGCTGCTGACATACCAGTTAAGAGTGACAATTTTCTTTGGTAGTGATAATATAAATATATAGCAGTCCCTTTCTCCTGTTTTACTAGTATTTCTGAGTATTTATTTATATTTCTGGGATTATTTCTTAAATTAAGGGTGTGATCAGCTACACAAGGCCTGTTACTTCCACTCTGCCTAGTAATGCATGAATCTTCCGAGAGTCATCTATCAAGAAAATAAAATATTATGCCCTTTTTTCTCCCATCTAGTCTGTATAGGAAGGAAACATTATACTTGACAAAAGAAAGATCAGAAATAGTCTCCAAATGCTTAGTGCTTATTTGCTTGTTTTGTTTATGAAAATTTTTAGAGTAAATGATCTTTATGACTCACAACAATAAGCAGTTATTCACAGCTTTTCAACACCTTAAAATCAGATAGAAAGGGTATGTTTTTAAACATGTTTCTAAACTTAACTCTTCTTCCCTTTCTGGCATACGGTAAGTCAGTGCTCTACTGCAGGACTCAGTCATTAAAACGCTTTCTGTCATTTACCTATTTGTCAACTTTCTGCTTACCAGCATTTAGATTCTACAACAAAAAGCAACTTAGGCAAAGGAAGCCTAACTGTCTGCAAATTTTACATGCCATTCAGTATAGCCAAGGATTATCTTGGTGACATTGTATTAGAAAATATTAGCATAAAAATATAGTTACTTCCTGTCATAAGTTGTCCATTTCTTAGCTCACCTGTGAGCCAACTGGTTATGGCAGGACATGGTATACATTTAATTTCTATTTTGATTGACAAAGTTCTTCAAACATGTGGTTAACGTCTTCAGGGAGGGTCCCTTTTTTTTTTTAACAAATGTAAGTCAATTCAAGAAAAGAGAAAGAGAAGAAGCAAATAGCTGCTTAACTGTATTTCAGTTAGGAGAACTAGAGAACAGTTTAGAAACAGGAGAACATGTTTTGCTTTCTATCCACCTTCACTGACACCTAAATTTAAATACCTAAAGAATGGAGAATTCACGTACATAAAACAAAGGCCCTGTAATCTTATTTAAAAAAAAAATAAAATCAAATGTTTGGGGGTTTTTATTGTTTTTGGGGTATTCATTCACATTTACATCTTTGGATTTTGTGCGAGAAGCAACATTAAAACAAAAGTAGTTTTAGCAATGTTTTAATATGAGCAGTTTTGCAAGAGAATTTGTGCTTGTAGGCTTTCCAGCTGAATTTAGTTAGCATGGATAAAGACTGGAGTCTTTCTACCAACTGAAACTTGATGTTCCCAAGCTTTTATTTTCTATTGAGGAAATAAAGCCTGAAATTATTCTGCAACACCTATTTGATATGGACTAAATCAGATATCTAAATATTCAACTGATAAGGGGAAAAAAAAAAAAAAAAAAGAATTTATCCAGTTCCACTGTGTGACAAGAATATATTACTACATACATTGCTATGGGTTCATAAACTTTCACAGTTTAATAAGCAAACAAGTCCTACCCCTCTACCTTTCAAATATTCTTCATGGCTCTGATAATGTTAATAGCATTTACATGATTAAAGCTGAATTTTATTGCCCAATTTCGTGGACGTACAACACATAAAGGGTAGGATTGATGCCATCTGTCTGGAATATGCTGAGCAGAACAGGATTTTCTTATGGTACACACACACACACACATTCACACACACACATACAAAAAAAAGAAAAAAACAGAAATTTTATCATTAACATTAGATCTTCAAAGAAAAAAAATTGTGAATTGTGTAATCTTTTTTAAAAAAAGGTAATTTAAAAGATATCTCTGAGGCAAGGATATGGGAAAAATAACCACAACAATTAAAAGAAAACATAAAAGGTTAATCAAGATGAACTACTTTCCAAAAAGATACTCTTTTTGTGAAAATAGTTATGAAAACATTAATCCTAATCTTAAAATTATTATGGCAATTTTAACCCATATTTCTTGCTGGGAATCTATAGAATCTTAATTTGTACAAAATAATCTGTACAAAATAAACAAACAAAAAAACCTCTCTGATTTTTAGAGTATCCATCATTACAGTTTTATAAAGAGGTAAAAAAAAAATAAAAAGCTACTGATAAACAATAGCGCTCTATTAGCAGAGCTCAGCAAGGTACAAAACAGTCTGGCTCATAACCAGAAATGCACTTAGGCACATTTAATTTCAGTCTCTTTAGTGGCTTTGCTGGCTTGAGCTCCAAGTGTTCAGCATCTTTGTTTGATTCAGTTTTCAAAGAATTCACTGCCTAAATGCTTTTAGGTACACCAAGACACAGCATGACAAATAGTCGATAAGGATGGGAACAGTAAGAAGGATTATAGTCATATGATAATGTGGTTGCACTTTTTAGTGTATTGTATTGTTCTAATGCTTTAAAAGTGGATATTGACTGTCATGACAAAGGAGACAGTTTTTTGATAGAGATCCACATTTTATATTTGAATTTAAATGCAGGGTTTGGATCTTTTCTTACGCTTGGGCAAAGCTTCTGTGGACCAACATAGAGATGTTTCTGCGTATGAGAAATATGCAAAAGAAGCTAGAGAGATCAAGAAAAGCAGATGGAGATTCAATTATTCAAGTATTAAAGCTAAAAGAAAAACTGCTAAGAGAAAAAAAGGCCATCACTTTAAAATAATGGCAATATACTTCTATTGTCTTTCTCCAACTTAAACTTTCCCCTACAACCTCAAAGATAGGTCATTTTTGTCTCCCCAAAGAAAGACTGTTTTTTTTTTTGTTTGTTTGTTTGTTTTTGATGTTGATTTTTGTTATTTGTTAGTTTGTTTGTTTGTTTTTAATTTGAAGAGGCAGAGGTAAGAAAGACCTTACTTGAGTGGACTAGAAAGAGGCTTAGACAAATCATTGGCACTTCTACATCTTATTACCTGGGTAGCTCTCTCATATGTCCACATTGTAAGAGACTGTTGTGGATTGTGTTTGTCTTGACATTGTTGCCATACAATTTACGACTTCTTGGCCTTGGCTCTGGGAAGACTGTGATACCAGCTGTAGGTCCTTTATCTCCATACAATTAACAACTTCCTGGTTTTGATATCCCGCCTCTGCGAAGGCTGTGATATCAGCTCGAGGTGTTTTATCTATTTCTTGGCCTCAGCATCCTATCTCTGGGAAGATTGTGAGATCAGCACGAGACCAAAACAATGCTCAGCAGTGCCTACGGAGCAGTGCTTGCACTCGAGCTGGATGAAGGGGAGCATCAGAGCACACAGAAAGTGGGCGGACACTTCAAGAATGGGGTCATAAAAGAACTCTAGGCATGAGTCAGATAGCCTTAGGTATATTTCCCTTATAAGTACAGAGATAGAGCAGGCAATTATCACCTTCAATTTCAGACACATATAGGGTGTCCTCAGTTTTCTACCCATGTGCCTCAAGTTATCAGAGATGTATTAGAGCTCCCCTCTGCAGAGAGGAATGAAGGTAGAAACTGTTCATTTAGCTGTTGCTGTTGCCTTTGAAGCTCACCCATCAGTGGTTTCTGGATTTCTGGTAGTCAGTCTCTCCATGCAAGCAGACCCTTGTTGCCTTATATTGATTCATTACTTCAGTGAGGTCAATACGTCCTAATGTTATAGGTTTCATTTAATTTTTCATCCCCAACTTCCAGCACCAGATGGTTCTAGTAGCAAATCAAAGAATAGATTTATTTAGTAAGTTTAAAGTCAGCCTTATAATACTGGTCAAAGATTACATCCCATGTCCTCAAAATGTAACAAATTATATCATTAGTGAAATAATGTACCACAATTCAGTACCACATAATGTGCGACAATTTATCATATAGGATTCCAGTGATGCTGTTTATAACTAGCTCATAGTAGTGGTAATAGTCTATGCAAAGATATTTTTAAATGTTTTATAAATTTCACGGTTTGTATGGCATTTTCTATGTTTAGTGAAGCTCCATGGTTTGTGGTAAGTAAACTAAAATAGATGTTTTCCTCTTGATTTACCCTTCCATCTCTTCATGTTTATTTCTCAGTAGATTATAATTCTTCAGGCAGAAGCTGTATATTTTATACATTCTGTAAGAGATTAGTATACCTTGCTTGATGAATAAAACATATTCAGAGCTTACACAATTTTACGGCAAATGGAGTTTGTTGCCTTTTTTTATGACCTTTTTAAAATAACATTTCTTACATGTCAAAGTAATCATAGTCTTCTTTAGGAAGGAAAAAGGAGCAATTATAATAATAGGTTATAAGATTTGTTTTCAGTGATTAAAAATAAATAAAGGAGTTACACTACCAAACTTGACTGAGAGACAGATCAGAAACTTACTGAGCAAGGCAATATTGCAATTTTTCATTTTTATCAGTGTTTACCAGTACTGGGCTTTTCAAGTAGATATGTTTTTTTTTTTTTTTTTTTTAAAGGTATTTGATTCTCAGGCATGGTTCACTTTGTAATAACCAAAATTAAAGGGTTAAAAGTGAAAACTGGTATTAATAGATCACATTATATGCTAGCAGCTTGACTCTTTAGCAAAATGATCTTTCAGTCTTCTTGCATTAAGCATCAGAACAATCATGAATTTTTATGTCTTTTACCCTGTGGCAAAACCATAGTATTATTTATTATTTGTAGTTCACTAGTAACTATTAAATGGTTAGTAAATGAGTATGGGGTTAATGCAGATTGTGATAGGACAAAAGAAAAGAGGTGAAAATTTCCAGTTGGTGTATTTCTGGAGAAGAGAGACAACAACGTATAATTCTCATGAGATAGTCCAATACATTAATAATTATATGAAGAAAAAATCATTTTCCTTTTACTTTATAAACCGAAGAAAAGATTATCATTGAATGAAACAAGTTATGATGAGTTTTTATATATATAATATATATTTTAATATATGTAATTTAAGTTGTCATTTTGGGGCTGCTCTATGCAGCATACAGAACTGGAACAAAAGTACTGTAAAATGAAAATATCTGAGGGAGTCAGCTTATGCCCCGTTCTTTTCTCTGCTCCACACAAGAATTTTATTTGATTGGATGCAAAGACGGATGTAGAGGCATAGAAATACATATATATTTATATGTATGGGTTTAGAATTATATTTTTGACTGCAGTAGTCATACATCCTTTAAAATATACATCCATTAAAATATAGCTTGCACATTTTCTGTCACACTAGTGACAGGTAATCAAGAAAAAATAATCCATGTCCTATCTTTACTCCTTCTCAAAAAGTCAAAGCACTTCTCCAAATGTTTCCTCTCCTTCTAGAGAGCTGTTGTTGATAAGGAAGACTTTTCCAGAGACTTCAGAGGTATCTTATAAACACCTCAATTGCACAAATAAGCATAAGTATGATGAAAACTTAAATTTTAATGGGGTGTTAGTGTATAGTTTATGAGACCTTCTTGGATCGTCTTTTTTTTTTTTTTTTTTTCTTATACTAGCATTAATAAATAAAAATTGCCTGTATATTTTTGTATGATATGTATATATCCAGATGCACTTTCTATGTAGCTTTCAACACAATGCTTCTTTCAAGACTCCTATTTTGATACTTTGATACCCTTATCACTGCTACACTTGTTTATGGGAAAGAATGGTGCTCCACAATGGTAGCTTCAAGGATACTTGTTATTCTGAAAATAAGGAAACAAACCAGAAATCCTTGTTTTCATGCTGTTTCTTCAAGTCCTGATGCAGTGAGGGCAAGATCAGTGTCAAATCACAGCAAGTCACCAGGAGAAGATATGGGCAGTGATATCATCTGTACTTTCCTACTCATATAGAGTTTTGCCAGTGTTCACACCCAAATGAAGATAAAAGTTAAATAGAAGCTGGACAGCATGACAAAACCCTAACTTTTCTTCTTACTGAAGAACTGCAGTGTGAAAAGATATGTTTTTGGGAAGCTAGTTGAAAACTGATAATTTGACTTTTTTAAAGTCTGCATTTGTGACCATGTAGATGTTTCTGTGACTCCATGAAAAAAAGGTAAACTTCAGAATAAGACTGGATTAAAAAAAAAAGAGTAACTAAAATGAGACACGATACGTATTATATTAGGTATTGTAAATCTCTTTTGTTAGTGCAAGCTTTTGTGTATCTTTTTGTAAATTAAAGACCACAGTACAAAGGTTCCATTACTTATGCTTTCACTCTGCTGACTCTTAAAACAGTTCTTGTACAAAGACAGAGTTGCCTTTTTCTCAGTAGGACTAATGAGCTGTCATTTCCTCAAAATGTGTTATAAGTTGGATAGTAGAATTTAGTTATTCCTTTATTAAGGTGACTTACCTTCTCTTAACATTAAATCCTGTTTACCTTGCTTCTTCATATAGTTGGCCCTAGTTATTTCTATGCAGAATTGAAAAAGAAGATACTCCTAGAAGGAATCTCTTGGGTCAGAGTCTAGGTCTCTGCTACTATAAGTATCAGTCAAGTCATGTCCCTCTCTTAAATATATTGACACCCTTTGTTATTTCCTCCGAAATGCAATTAGAGAATCTCATTGTTCTGATAACTATGAATCACCATGGTGAGCCTGGAAGAGCAGATGTAACTGGAGAGTGGCATGGTCTTGGTGCTTTTCTCCACTGTGCATCTGATGACATGAAACTGGTGGGTAATTCTGAACATACAGATCTGCCTTGAGCTGCTTCATTTGAGTGTAAGGCAGGATAAATTGAACCACCTCTTCTACCATGGCTGCATATTTCTGTCAAAAATATTTTGTCTGTCAAACCTGTGATATTTTCTAATATATATTTTTTGCATCTATTCACTGGAGCTATTTTATGCAATATAATGTAATTTAAAAAGTTTTACATACTAACATGACAAAGAATATATTGGAAAAAATATATCATTATTCAAATTTTATTAGCACATTTCAATTCTTTTTATTGGAGTACACTTCTGTTCTCTAAGTGAAGACAACAGTTATAATGAAATGCAGTCATCAGTTCTGTTAATTTTAAGTGTAGCACAGAATTCAGTAGGAAGAAAAAGTAAAAGGCATACTCTAAGACATTGTGGAAGAATTGCTTGAAAAGGGGAAACTTAGAGAAAACTGGGGGCTAACAGCAGTTTTGGCATTCCAAGAACTTGCTTGGGGTGAGACACAGTTGCCACTTCCAGGATGGTTGGTAGGCCTGGACTCTGCTCCTCCACCGTTCCCTAGGCAGCACAACCTGCCCTCCCCGCAGCTGCAGAGAGGAGTAACGGAGGGTGGAGCAGAGTGAAGACACCGCAGCCAAACTCTGTTGCGCTCCCTGTGCTGGGCCTCTGATCAGTCTCACAGTAGCTGCCCAATGGGAGATATACGATATCGTGTCCGGTGCTGAGGCAGCAGCAAGGGGGGGAAATCACTCCTTTCGGATTAACTTTCTTGAACTTTGCTCATTATAAGCTCATTATAATGTCAAAACACACCTCCATCCCAAAAGTTACCCACCTCCGAGGTACGACCACTCCTCACTGAGCATGCGCTCTAGATTTTCC
>VZSV01000006.1:10452106-10470790 GCA_013398735.1 Nothocercus julius | reverse complement strand
AGTCAGGCGTATAGCTAACACAGTCTTTGATATCTCCTTCCCCCCAACCACCATGGCTTTCAAACTGCAATAGACGTCTGTTTTATTGGAGAATTATATAATTTTTAATAACTTTCCGCTAAAATAAATGTTTTCTGTCTTTAAAATAATTCACAACCATTGTTTTCTCTTGCAGTTTTTGCTATATGATCCGACAGCATCTTTAGGTTCCTATGTTCCCAGTGACTTCAAAAAGGCAGTAGAACTACACAGTTTAATGAACAGTTAGGAACTGAAATCAGATCTCCTTGTCCTTGTCCATCTTTTCATAAAAAGATCTTTCTGTCAGGAATTGCCTTCATATTTGATTTGTACACAATCAAGTGCATCATAAGGGCTCAGCAGCCCAGATGGAGCAGTGGGATGCATTGTGTTAAATGTCTCACAGCATATTAAATTATTCTCTACACAGCTACATGGGAACAGAGCAATCTGTCATGCCCCTTCGAGGTTTTTACTTAGCAGCTCTGTTGGCTACTATATAACTGTGTCAGAAACCTTATTTCACCTATTCTTTGGACAGTTACCAGCTGAGAGCATATTTACAGCAACAGAGGGACATGATGTTAGATATGTCTTTTGTACACTCTCAGAAACAGACTCTCTCTTTACTACTTCCTTTCTTAACTGTGTTTGGGTATCTAGTTCCATACACGTTATTCACAAAATGTTTTATATGTCTGTGTTAAATCACATCAAAAACTTCCCAGGAGAGGAAAGCATCCTAATACCGTACACTTATTGTGGAAAAGGACACTAGTAAGGAAAATTTACCATATCACCATCTTTTTCAGCATTAGTTTGAGTAGCTGAATACAAACCGGAAGGTTGAGAAAAGTCAAGAGATGAGACAGATTTGGAAGTTTGGAATTCTAATAATTTTGTTGGCTGCATATCCATCTTCTCTGTTCACCTTTATGGAAGCCGCGGGTTAGATTTTTACGGCAACTGAAATCAGAAAAGGACTTTTGTTAACAGCCTTTCAGGCACTGAATGCCTTATTGGTAAATGTATATTTATTGCTAAATGTATAATGGAAGAGCTCTAATCCACATAAAATATAAAGTTTATAATCTGTACAGATACTAGAATGCTCTCTTTCCTTTTTCCTCAGGAAAGATTTAATGAATAACCTCAGAAGAATCTCTCATACTATTTATATGCTGCATTAGCGGGTACACTGTTAAATTTAAAGGTCATAAAATTACTATTAAAAAAGAACAAATAAACTGCACTTTGTAACATCAGAGAGTGAGTTCTTGTTTGATTACACTTTAAAAAAAAATCCTTGGACTACTAAAATCAATCCTATTCTTTTAGTAACTTGTGTATATAGACCCGACTTGTTAGTTCACAGTGAAAGATAATCCACAGTTTGTTTTACAGCTATTAAAGTGATTTATTGAGTACACAGTCTTGAGACATAATGTACACATATTTGAGCTGTTGATGTTCTCACAATTATAAGTTTTTCAAACATTAAATATTTTAAGCATAACTAACTTTAATCAGTGGGTTGTGAAAAACAACAGACCTGTCTTGGTGTGCTTTTTTTCTATTTGATTTTGATGATTTCATGTATTTTTCATTAACAAAAAAGAAAAACTATTACTAAACTTTCTTTTGAAATATGTTAAACATTCATTTTTATATCATTGTGTTTTGATCAAAATAAAGTTGTAAACAAAAATATAATCATATACTGCAAGCCTGGCCTTTACCTCCATGCTTTAGAAACTGGGAAAGACCTGTATTATGAATAGTAAATAATTTTTTTTAGAGTTTATTGTTTCTTCTCTAGGCATGAGTCAGATAGCCTTAAGTATATTTCTCTTATAAGTACAGAGATAGAGCAGGCGATTATCACCTCCAATTTCAGACACATATAGGGTGTCCTCAGTTTTCTACCCATGTGCCTCAAGTTACCAGAGATGCATTAGAGCTCCACTCTGCAGAGAGGAATGAAAATAGAAACATTAAGTTGATAGTTCAAAATCCCAGGAAGTCCTTGGTAGAGAACAAAAGTGAATGCAGATGTCCAGCACTGAAGGTTAGTATGGTAACCACTGGGCAATCCTTCTTCTCTAGAAGGTCTTGCTTTATATTTTCAATTAATTTCCTCTTGCAGGAATCGCTGTGCACATTTAAATTCCTCTAGCTTGTTTTCCCAAGCACAGATTAGCAATGGAATGACAGAAAAGAATGTAAGTTCCTGCAAACGGAACTTTGGAGTCTCTTTCAGACTATGTCATATCATAGTTCTTGTGGCTATTTACCTGCTGCAGTCGGCCTCCATCTGTCCACATCTGCATTAAGACTGCAGGCACTTCCCTTTTGCAAACTATCAGACTTTTCATAGTCCCTCCTTTTAGGAAATGCACTTCTTCAAACTGTCATCTTAATAGCACAACTTGAAAAAGTCCTTAATACCTCATTGGTGATTTTGCTTGCCAATTTTGCAACAGCTATAAAGCTTTTATGTGTGCATCTGTGCATGTGTATTTGCATGCATGTATGTGAGTTTTTGCCTCTAAACAAGAAATAGGAGAGACAACAAGAGCAAGGAAATTAAGAAAGGAAAGAAAGGAAGACAGTGTACTAAATAGTTACCAGAATACATTTACAATATTCAGAAAGTAAGACTCAAGTCTCTTTCTGTCATATTATATGCATAAATATGTATAATTATATCTAGCTATTTCTTTTAATATGTGCTTAACAGATGCTTAAGGGGACACTTCTTATTTGTTGCAAGAGCCCAAATCTACAGAAGATTCCTGAAGGTCTGCTTTATTTACTGAAAAAACAGGCTGCTGCTGCACTTCCTTGTTTCTATTCTTTTTTTTTTTTCTATTTCTTGACATTGCAGTCCTCCTGCTACTTTTGGTAGAAAGAAAAAGAAACAGACAATTGTTCTTGTTACAACTGCACAGCACTGTATTTCAAAGGACAAATCAACGTTACGCTTGCATGTTATATTAGAAAGGGCAAGGTTAAGTATGTTTAAAGAGATATTGTCTATTAGCCTGCAGTGAATTACTGTGGAGATGCTGGAGTTCTGCCCAGAGATAAAAAAGCAGCTAAGATGTCACTTCACTTCAGCTACACCAGCTAATTATGTGCAAGTCTTACTGCTAATTGTGTGGGTTTGTTCATTTGGAAAAATTTGGAAGTTACAGAAGATTTATTCTTTTTGTAGTAAACAAACGAGGAAATATTTAACCCTGAGTCTACTGGGTGATTAAGTTTATCTTTCAGAAGACAGAAAAATCCTCTCACCAAACATGAGCTGTGGATTCTGGCCATCTCCTGGCTTGAGTATATTCCATCCAAAAGGGAATTACAAGCTTTGGTCATTTGTCTTCCAACAGGAGTCACAAAGAAAATCCACTGACGATATTTTCAAAATGACATATCCATTTTTGAGGAAAACGTTTGGAGTTTTGGGGCAGATACTGACTTTTTGATGTCCATAAAACTGACCACATTTCAGCTGCATTTGAATGTGCTGTCTGATGATTTCATTTGGTGTCTTTTGCTTGCTTTATAGTAAGAACAAGGGAATAATTATTTCTTTTGCCCTGTTCTATGCCAACCATGATTGTGTTTGTGCCAACAAACCTATGATAGAATTTTCTCTCTGTGTTGAATGTAGAAAAGCTTTGCTTGAGGGACCGACCAAACAAGGTTCTCCAGCTCGGATAAAAGTTTCAGTACAGCTAGAGTAAGAAGCAGACAAGAGGTTGACCCTAGAGCATCGATGAAAACTGTACATGCACCTTTGGGACTAGATCACTGAACTTGTAGTCAAAACTGGTATTAGAGATTGAGATTTGTCTAAATAGATCTGAGAAAGGACTTCAACTTGCTTACTTTGAGTGAGTGAATGCTTGGACATTTATTGCTGCATCCACTATGACAGAAAAGAATTATGCTAAGGGAGACAGTAAATGTCTATATACTTGCATGCATCCACAACTGCCTAGCATCACCAGAATATTCACAGCATCAATTTCCTTCCTTCCATTAGTCCCTTGCATTTGTATTTTTCTTTATTCACTTGCACAGCACACAGAAGAGGGTTGCATTTATTCTTGATTGTATAATCATTATAATCAGTCCCTCACCTCATCAACTGAAAGGTTGTACAAATAACATCCAATTCGCTAAGCTCAAAATGGATGATCTCAGAACTGTTCTTTATTCAAATAATATTTTGTCATTATCCGCCTCTAAAACCCAAGTTGCTCCAAGCACTGGTATTCAAGAGAGAGTAACACTTGCTGTGAACAGCTGTGATATACAGTACCACAATGTATTAGCAAATAATTCAGATAATTAGGATCAATTCTGTTAGTGTTGAAGCACCCTCTAACCACACTGTATATTGCTTCAGTATTCTATCTTAGACTAGATTTACGCCTGCCCCATGGACCAAATGGCCTCACCATGCGTGCGGTTTGAAGCTGTCCAAAGGACTAAACATGTCTTAAAGGGGCTAGAGTAAGTCTTATCCACCTGGAGCATAGATTCAGGTTTACTTTCCTTATTTACACTCTCTGAAGCTATTCTGCCCAGAGAAGAGTGATTAGGGGAATTGCTTCACAACCATGCTACTGCTCTGAACCAAAACCCAGATGTAATCACAGCCAAAATACTCCAGATCTTTCTGCCGAGATTTTTATATGCCATCTGGCTATATCATGGTGAAAGTATTATAAAGTACGATACTCCTTTAGTATTAATTATAAATCAAACAGCTAGAAATTGTGGAGTCAGATACCCATTCGTCTGAAATATTGCAAGTGTTCAAAAACCTTTAGGAACTGAGACAGACATAGTCTTTATTTTATATAGAAATATCAAATGAAATCTAGCTCTATTCTAGTGCATTTCTCTAAGTCTACAAAGTTTTTTAGCCCTTCCTTTCTGCTAACAGTCATTTTGCCATCATTGTCTTATGATGATGAAACATGATACACATGGTGAAATTTAATTCTTAAGCACCTGGATATAAACACTGCATCCACGAGAAAAGTATGTCTAGAAAAAGTATTTAATCATGAATTACACAGAAGAAAATAAAATATTGATATTCTATCTACTCCATACAACAAATAATATAGATTAACTAGGAATAATGGTGTAAACCATTAGTCACAAAAAGGTTCACAGGAAACATTAACATTCAAAGATGAGATGGATTATAAAATAAGCTATGTCAGTAACAACGGTGAAAGAAATTGCGGGAAGGTTCCAGATAAATGGAAGACCAAGGCTGAGCAAAACAAAGCCTTATAAAACAGAAGATATCATCCTGACATAAGAGCTACCTTAAAATTGCTAACTTTGATCACTAGAGGGAGTAAAGTCTTAATACTCTATGGACTATTCATAAAATACTTTGACTAGAGTAGAAATACAAAAATAACTTATCTATCCCTATTTGACTGTATATTTGCCATGCTTGTCAAAAGACCAAAAGACTTTTTGCCCCAACTGATATTCTGTATGTATGAGAAAACAAATAAACAAAAAAAAAAAACAAAACAAAACAAAAAAAACAGTTCTTGTGTAATGAAATTGAACAAAAAGCAAAAGAATGGCAAAAAAAGCAAAACCCATTTAAGTTAAGCACTGAATTACATTGGCGTTTGTACCAGAAATAGATGAGTCCTTGTGATATAACAGCTTTCTTTCCGTTATAGAATATATCTGCGGAAGAAATGCTTGAACAGAGGGAACTTAGAGAAAAACTAGGGCCTAGCAGAAGTTATGGCATTACAGAAACTTGCTTGGAGTGAGACACAGTTGCCACTTCCAGGATGGTTGGTATGCACAGACCCTGGCTCCTCCACGATTCCCTAGGCAGCACAATCTGCCTTCCTAGCAGATGTAAAGAGGAGTAATGCAGAGTGGAGCAAAGACACCACAGCCAAACTCTGTTGCACTCTCTGTGCTGGGCTGCTTATAAGCTGCACAGTAGCTGCCTACGGGGAGATAAACGATAACTTGTCCGGTGCTGAGGCAGCAAGGGTGGCAAATCACTCCTTTTGGATGAACTTTGCTTGAACTTTATAATCTCATTATAATGTCAAACCACACCTCCATCCCAAAAGTTACTTGCCTCCGATGTACAACCACTCCTCACTGAGCATATGCTCTAGATTTTCGATTGACTATACCCTTAAATGAAAGTGAGAGACTTTTTACCAAATCAATAACATTATTAAGTATGACCATAGTCACTGAAGCTCCACCTGAATGTAAAGAAAAGTATAAAAGATGAACTAAGGAGGAAAAGGATGAGGAAGGGAGATTCTATGATAAAATTTCGATCAGTCGATGGGCTGATCCCTCTTTCCTCCCCTCAGGCCGGGACTCTGCCAACTCCTCGAGGTTAAGAGCCCACTCCCATCTTCTGGGGTGAATGATGACTGCATATTTGTACATTAGACAGACTGTTCATGAAGCCGGTGCTGTCAGAGTTGGGTCTATAGCTACCACAGTATTTTGTATTCTTATGAAGAAATGAGTTCAGCCGCCTTCAGTCCTCCTAACCTCTGAGGATAAGCTGGAATGCAAGTGGATTCATATCTTACCAGTTTAGCCTCGCGTTCAAACTGCTGTTTCTTCAAATGAAGAAACTTCATTTCTTACGATGGAGCTGCATCATAATCCATAAAGTCCCTGTCAGCTATGACTTGGACTCCATGCAATAAGAGAATGTATGACTCCAGTCAATGAAAACACTTGTCTATAAATACCACTGACTACTACAATGAAAAAAAAAAAATCTATTTTGTGTGCAGTTAGTCACTAATGTTGGAATTTTCTGTCTATTCCCATTAGCACTCTACTAGAGAGAAAGAAAATAAAAGAATCTTTGCAAATAATTAAGTATCATTAATTAATTATGAGGAAGGCATGATAATATATCTCCAGAGTGCCAGTGCACTGCTTGTCTTACTATTTTTGCTATCTTTTGTTAATCTTTATACTTTGTACTCAGGCTCAGATTCTCAAATAATTCTAATTGAATCGTTGGAGGATGACTAAATATCTTAGAATATATTGGCTTAGCAATTTCTTAAAAACAAATGAACAAACAAAACAGTATTTTGGTGCAGAACAGAGCAGTGGTATAAACTTACCACCATTTTCCTCTTCTTGTAAGGAGCTCTTTCAGAGTGCCTCCATGAATTCCCAATCTAGCAAGCCATAGCTTTGGTCTCTGTTCTTTCCAATATTGTTCATTGACCCTTAGACCTAATCTCTAGCAAGAGGGAAAAAAAAACATGTTCAATTACATGATCCACAGATTTGTATAATTAATATTTTTAAGGCTACAGATGCCAAATACATGGATTTCCAGAGTGTTGCAACTAGTCTTTTTTTCTGTCTGTTTTTCTATTTTGTGAATATATTTCTACCTTACAATCTTGCAGATGACAGGCTTAATTCACCCAGCTGAGAAAACCATTCAACAATGTCTATTTGAAGAAAGTTGAGAGAGAAAGAAATCAAGGGGCACAGCACACAGAAATTGATATTTCCATTAATAGCCTAAATATGTCCAGTAATAGAAGCACAGCATGTACTGAAGTGCACTTAAGAATAATCCTCGTCCCAAGTAATATTCATATAGAGCAACCAGAGGATGAAGAACATCCTTACACCTTAGTTCTGTGTTACTGTGTGAATTTATACAGGGTTTTGGTTGATTTGGCAATCTGGTAACAGAAGAGCACACACACACACACAAAAAAAGCTTGGAGCCAAACCAGAGTCAAATGTAGCTATAGGGTAAATTAAATTTTCTTTTGCTATAATTTCAAAGTGAGCAAACTCAAACACTGCACTTTGACAAATACTTGGGATGTGCTAGCTTTTGAAGATAGAAACCATTTTAACTGACTAGTTTAGCTTAAGTCATGATAGATTGGTAAAAATTAAGCTAAGATTAAACAGACAAGACACCAAAAATAACATTTGCTGTATCTTCAAATTTATCAAGCTATTTCTTAGTTCCACATGTTAATATAATAAACTCTTTTTCCTTCTATCTTCATATATTAAAAAGATTTCAGTGGGATATTCAGTGGGAATTTCTTCATAGAATCATTATTGTTGGAAAAGACCTTCAAGATCATTGAGTCCAACCATAAACCCATCACCACCATGCCTGTTATGCATGTCCCTAAGTGCCTCATCTACACGTTTCTTGGCCACTGCTAGGGATAGTAAATCCACCACTTCCTTGGGCAGCCTTTTCCAATGATTGACTACTCTTTCCATGCAGAAATTTTTCCTAGTGTCTAACCTGAACCTCCCCTGGCATAACTTCAGGTCATTAGCTCTTGTTCTAATAGTTATTTTGGAGATCGGCCCCACCTCACTACAACAAGGTTGCTGTAGACATGGATAAGGTGACCCCAAGCATCCTCTTCTCCAGAATAAATAACTCCAGCTCCCTCAGCCATTCCTCATAAGGTTTGTGCTCCAGCCTCATAAAGTCTGTCCTCCAGCCCCTTCACCAGCTTCATTGCCCTTATTTGCACATGCTCCAGCGCCTCTATTTCTTTCTTGCAGTGAGGAGCCCAAAACTCAAAACAGTATACAAGGTGTAGCCTCACCAGTGCTGAGAACAGGGGGACGATCACTTCCCTAGTCCTGCTGGCTATCCTATTCCTGATACAAGCCAGGAGCCCGTTGGCCTTCTTGGCCACCTGGGCACACTGCTGGCTTGTTCACAAGGAGTGCTAATCCAAAACATTCAGTCAACACAATAGCAATGCCTATGGAGTGTCAGAAATCCTTATTATTTATATTAAATTTTTGCATCAGGAATCTGATACCAGACAGACACCTTCAAATGAACTTTGCACAGGTTTCCAAACAGATTACAGCTCTTTCAGTCATTACAGTGCACAACTGAAGCTTCATTAGTGTCCTAGATTTCAATGTGAATTTTGAGTCAGTCTTTCTAAAACAAGGTCATTCTCATCATCAATCTTTTCTTTTTTTTTTTTTTCTTTTTTTTTGAGTACGTTATAGAAACCATAACTACTGTCAGTTTCTTGTAGTATCACTGTAGTATCACATAACACCCTTTTTAATGAAGAAAATCAGTGAAAAAAAAAAAAAAAGAATTATATCTCCACAAATATTGCCAAATTTTCTTTTTCACATATAAGTGACTGCAGAGCAGAAGATAAGGTCCAACAGGTATCTGTTCAAAGCATCCTATCAATGAAAATGCAGAATATATTGTGGCAAATGTTGCATTCATTAAAGGTTTGGTATTTTCAGTGATATCAAAATATTTGCAGACTTAGAGACAGATTTCAAAAGTTCGTTCAGGTGTCCACACAGATCATTGGCACCTATGAGCCTGTGAAGGGGGAAAAAAAACCAAAAAACTGTTGGTTCTTTTTGTTCTGTGGTTATTCTTCCTAGGCTTTCATTAATCCTCTGAATGCTATAGTAAGAAAAAGACAAAAAGAAGTCTAATGCAACAGTATTTGTTCTCCTATGAATTTGAAATCATAGGAGGCTTATAAATGCAGCTAATTATGCACTCAGCGACAATGTTAAAGCAAATTTCAGTGTGAAAAGAAAGAAATATGTAAACTGAAACATACTAGCCTCTGTTCACGCTTTTGTCTTATTTTGCCTTCCTTTTCTTCCCCTCTGACAAGCTGCTCTTTTTTCATTTTGTTTGTCATGCTTCACTGGAAACACCTACTCCACATTGTTGCCATCCTATCCACGCTTCTTTTTGAAAAAAACATAAGCCCTTTTTAGTCTGTTCAGTCTTAGATCAGCTTTCACCAATCTAGCATCACTGCAACTATGCTATGAGTTTGAACTCTCTCCACTATCAGAAGGCACTGCATGTCAAATATTAGTCAAAGTGCAGAGTATTTGGCTTTGCTCAATTAATGCTCTTAATGCTCTTGCAACATACAGTTATTTTCTAAGAAAGGCAATATATTTTCTCAAAATAAATAAATATATATTTATATATTATGCAAGCTTCAGTTGTTACTAGAGAGGTCTGCTAGAGGGATCACAACAATTTCAAGGGTTCCCCATTTTAAGTAAAGTAATTGGTCAACAAGAAACAAGCTTTTAGCTTCACATGTTCTGGCAGTGAAATAATGCCTATTACCTGTCTATTTATGTTTCCTGTTATCAATACTGCACTTCTGACAAGTGAAGCTCTTGCTGCATATACTAGTATTATATAAGTAGCTTCCCCCAGACTGCCATACAGATTGAAAAATCTCCTCTGCCTTAAAAGCTCTAACTCTCTGGCCTATGAGAAGAAAACTCATTGTTATTAACATTTAGAAAATAAATGTTTCAAAATGGCATGTCATGAAAATGCTCAGGAATGAATTGCTTTTGGAAAATACATAGACCACTAAAATCATGACATATATTATTCTACTTCAGGTGGTTTCATGGTCATATTAAACTCCTAGTTGATGACACAGTTTTGGACATTTGCAACTAAACGAGAGCCAAGAACCTGATCATCTACAACTTATTTTCAAAATTATTTGAATAGTAAAGTGGAATTTGATACTTTTTACCATTTTTAATATCTTTAAAACCTTTCTTTACCCCTTAGTACTTTAGAAACATTCAGCCTTGTTTACAATGTCTATCTAACAATTTGCATTATTTATTTTGATATTTTTGATTAATTAAAATTCTTTACACCTGCCTGTTCCTTTTATTTATAGTTCCTATTTATTTATAGTTTGCATATTACTTGCATTGGTTTAAAATCTCTTATATCCTTAACTCTTATATCCTTAAATATAATTCTATTACTTAAATAAATAGTGACATCTACAATTTCTGAAATGCAATTTGTGACTAGATTTAAATTTTATAAAGTAAATTAGATTAAGATACAGGTGATTCTTAAAGTACATGTAAATATTTTCATTTGATTATAAAAAGTAATTATGTTGACAAGCAATACATTTGAAATTGAAAGTGGGATTATGAAAAATTAATGTAATCATTGAACTGCTTGATAGCTCTTGAAAATGTGATAATAAAATAAATCAAGGAGATGTCACTTTTCAGAGTAGAAAAAGCAAGGTCTGGACAAAAGTAAATTTTCTATGAAATCAAATAATATTATGAAAAAAAATGTAGTCAGAGGCTTTAGACATATGCTTCTGATAGTCAGACCATATAAAATTCCCATACTACTGTGTGTAGAACTTTTTTATCAAAATTAAAAAACTACAAGGAAATTAACTGGAAATATGCAGTGTTTTAAGAGGAAAATTTAATGCTTCATAAATACATGTTCTGTATACATGGCATATACATGTCCAATAAAAGGCATCAAAAAGACTGTAGCCATTTCATTCAAAGACACACTGCTCAGTTATGAGGTCTCTGCTGTCCTCATGCTCTAAAATGGTATCTCATACATCCTAGATGAGTCCCTAAGCAGACAGAGGACTGGGCTACATGCTTCCTTTTCAACCAGAGATATTAGATGGAGATTTTGGAGATTTTAGAGAAAAGAGGAGAGTGAGAAAAAAATCTCTGTATCAGCTGAACAGTTAGGGCAGCAGGAGAATAATGGCCCTGTGTTCTGTTGTCTTCATTTATGATTGCATACTTTTAATTTAGTTAGTTAAAGTTCAAAACCAGTGGGAGTGGAAGTACTGAAATCCAGTACTTGTCTCCCTAGGCAAACCTCGACTGCTAGGCAAGTATCATGTTGTTTATGTTTTGTACCCCTCTGGAGCAGCTCCTTTCCTATTAGCCATACAAAGCAAAACCAGAAATGCCGCCTGTCCGTTGCTATATTTAGATTAGCAGTCTGGAGCTTTGATTAACCAAGTCCAAATCTGAAGTCAAGGCTAATCATGCTACTTCTGTTTAACATCTGGCATGCCAGGCCGTAGATAAGTTTGCTTGCAATCATCCATGTAAACACATGAGGACTGCAGGGACAGGCAGTGGGATGCCCAGGAGGTAAAGGGGTCTGACCTGCCCTCTGTGTTTGCAGAAGGCTGGCAGGCTGAAGGAAGTGGAAGGTGAAGGAGGAGCTGGAAATCTGTGTTGATTTTGGTAGATCTTGCTGTACCAGAGGCAGTGCAGTACAAGCAACATGAAATGGTCTGGCCCTCAGTTACCTGGCTGGGAATACACATTTCCCAAGCAAGTGATGACTGGTTACCTTTGTCTTTATGCAAAATCAAATAGGAATATCATGTTATTTCCCTTAGCAGCAGTATGGATACTTTTTTCTGGTGGTGGGCCAAACTGAAAGGCACAATCAGAAAGGAGCAGAAAACAGGAACATCAAATTGGCAGAATTTATAAACAGGCATTATTGGTGGTAATATACAAGACAAAAGAAAACCAGCTGTGCTACCAGTGCACAGACTGCAGTCACAGTGTTGTTAGAGAGAAAATTAAATATTCTTTTCCTTGTAAATTTATAATATGATATTATCATATAACACAAAATATGGAGTGATTTTACAAACATATTTACATTCTAAATATGTATGTGGGTATGACTCTGAAAGCAAACCATAATCTTTAAATATGACATAATGCTTTGGATATTGCATAATATTCAGCAACGGATTAGATTGCATCTTATAGGCAAAAAAAAATGTATTATTATCTCTAGCCAAGTTAATGGTAGTGCATGTTATTAATGAGGCATTTTTGGACAAATACTATCAAAATGACTGTCAAATGTGTGTACACATTGTAGAGGACTGACAGCAATACGAGCTTGTGTATACTTGGTTTGTAAAATGAAAGAGAATGAAGAAGCAGCAAAGGGCAAAATGGAGCTTGTTAGACAAGGATGACAGAGACCAGTAATTCTAAATCATTTGAAGAAAATATAATCATATTGTAGATGTTGAAAAAAAAGAGGAGATCTTTTAAAGCCTAAATGACAAAGGTCCTCTGGTTCTGTTCATGTAGAGAAGTAATGGCAAATCTTTAGAAAGAGCAATATAGCAAAAATGTGTTCATAACTCAGGGTTAAAAAACACAGAACAAAGAAATGCTATATCACTGATGAGTGTTAGGGAATAACATGTCCAAGACAGGTTTATTATTTCATTACAGATGAGGCTGAATGTTGATTACAATTTTGATATCTCAGGGAAATATAGTCATTGCAAACAGATGAGCCCAGAAAAAGAAATAAAATAAAAATATTTCTTTAACTCATGCAAATAAAATACAGAACATAATATATAAATATAAAAATATAAATATATAAATATAAAATATAAAATATCAGAGTCAGAAATATAAAATGGAAGATATAATAGCAATCAGTTCAATTAAAATAATATTACTAGGTGAGTTCAACAACAGTAACAATTTCTATGAAGGGATATTCTTGTCACTTGCAAATATATAGATTTATTGCAGAATCTCTGTTCTTAAATATGCAGGAATGTTAAATTCTTATTACTTGTTATTCATTTTTACGATTTTTTTTAAGTAAGACTAACTGTTTTGTTGTTATTGTTGCATTTTTAATGAAAAAAAAAGACAATACAAACATAGGACTTAAAAATACAGTATCAAAATACTCTGTCAGCTGGGAGCTGGAGCTGACAAAATTCAGCTAATTCATGTATAACATCCTGCTTTCATTTTTATGTGGGGCACTTTACTGCCTTCTGTGTTTTGTACTTGGGACTTTAGGGCAAATTTGGGGTCTTTGTCCAATCAGATTTTTAATTAAACTATGTGTATGATAACCCTACCATAAATTCATTAACATGCTAATAGTAGTGTTAAGCATTTGTATTACTGTTTTCATACCCAGAGTTCAAAACATTTTGTTAAGTAGGCAATCAGCACTAGCATTTTTAAACCTGGGTTAATTTTAGCCTAAAAAATTAAAGTGACATGCTCAGGGTTGATATTGGAGCTGTAGACAAAATCCAGGTACACTAAGCCTCAATTAAGCCATAAACACTGGTTCAGTATCATTTTCAGATCATACTATACCATTTATTACAGGGCTGTACTCTTTTGAGAAGTTTACCTTTGAAAATAGAAGTGACTCATCACTGAACTAATTAGAGACAAAGCTAATGACTGATTATGACACCATTCCAATGGTGAAGTGACTCAAACCCCAAAGCTAAACACAGATACATTTCTGCAGTGACAGCTGCTGATTTCTTTGCTCCTTTTAACATTGCATATAGGGCAGTGTTACAAGAAAAAATATTCATATTGCTGGATAAAAATATCTCATTCCTAAGGAAAATGAATAGGAGTCAGAACATCTAAATTCCAGTTCCAGCCACACACTTCCTGTGCAATGTAGAGATGTCTTTTAACCTCACTGAGTCTCAGTTCTCCTGTAAGTAAAAATTTCTTAATGCCTCTGAGACAGAAATAGAATAGCTAAACAGGTTTTGGATCAAATGATTTAAAAACATAAAGTAAGGGCATATTTTTTTTATTATGTGATTAACAAACTTGTTTTAGACAGAACCATTAGGTGTTAAACCAATTTACTATAACATAAATGTCATGAATGTACCATGAACATCTGAATGTCATTAATGCAGTGATAGCAAATGTCTTAGTCTCTTTATCATACTCTCTTTATGCAGTCAAGCCACTTATCTATTTTCTATGATTATGGCTTTTTCTTCACAATAACTAATAACATATAGGGAATATATTTTTCTAATACAAATAAATATGGCCACAGTTATCCACATAAATGGACAATATTCTGTTAAGCATCTCACAAATTAAAGTAGACGCATAATCTCTAGCTCAAACAAATTTAGCATGGTATCAAAAGTTAGCATCAAACTGATATATACATAGATATTCAGTAATGAAAAAAAATCGTAACTAATAAGAACAATTAGGAAAAATAATTCAGGAAAAGAAAATATCTCATTAAGCAGTCTCTAATTACTGAAGATTTATAAGACACTTTCTGTAACAAAAGGTTATTTGAGATTTCTTTATTGCATAGCTATGTTGCATAGTATTACAGCAGATATACCAATAGTATAATCTACTATAGCTGTTCTTAATTCTAAATGTAAAAAAAAACCCAAAAGATACATAACTACTTTAACAAAGGGAGGCATGCGAGATAACAACTATATTAAGGTGTTTTTTGTGTTTTTTTTTTCAAACTGTGCTTGAGTGAAAACTGACTTCTATGAGACTTTTGAATGAAAGCAGAGAATGACTTAGAGAACTGTCTTAGAATGAATATTCTACATGCAATGAGATGAATGGATAAAGATCAGCTTAGTTTGTCAGATTTTGCCCTTACATATTTACTAATGTTGAGGGTGCTAAATACAGACATAAATCCGGTGTTGAAATTTTAAAGCTATGGACTGTTATTTTAGACAACCCTACTAATTAGCTTACAACTAGCAAGAAATAACAGAAAAGCAACACTACAGATGATTTGGGTTTTATTTCAGTTTTCTAGGGGAGGTCATCAGTTTGGATTAACCATGTGTTGTCAGTCTTTTATTTATTTATTATTATTAAGTTTTATTCAGTGCATGTATCTCTTTATTCATGCAAACATGTAAGCTTTCATAACTGATAATGTTATAAATATGCCAAACTAATACAACTACCAATATGTAGTTTCTACTATTTCCAATCTATATCTGTAAAGAATACAACTAAATGAACTGCCAATATATTTTGTGTCTTAAAATTTGTGCCTTTGAAAGCAGTAATGAAGTTTAATCTAAGTGATAAAGAGGAAGGACTGGATTCTTATCAGATATTTTATCTTGTAGAATTTAAGGTAGAATTTTTAATTAATAAAGTAATATATGGTTGATCTAAAGATTCTCTGGCATTTTAGCAGCAGTCTGAAAAGTGGTGGCTACAAATGTAAATGTTACCTAATTTTATTGTATTTTACTTTTGTATTAGCAGACAGCTTGGAGTCAAAAATCCTCTTGCCTTTCAAGTAAAGGATACAATTGTAAATCCTCCAAATAGTAGTAGTGGATTCTTTGCCAGGCAATAAAAATTCCTGCACACAATACACTATGAATAGAAACACAGTTCATAACCTTAAGAGGATTATCTCAGTCAGGGACCTTCAGGTTTCTTCACCCTTGCCTCTAGCCATCATCTAGTAGGAGCCCTAAGGGAGCTGTGGAAGGGAAAGGTATGATTTTCAAGACCAGGAATTTGAGTCAGCATCTGTTTGACAGCAACACACATTCTTTAGGCATAAAATGGATTATGTGTGGGAGTTTTTTTTTTTTTTTTTTTTCCATCTTATAAAACAATTTTTGTCAGTTTGACAGCCGACTTCGAAAGCAGTCAATAAGCAATGCTAAGACCTAAGGGTCCCCTTTCCATGGTTCAAATCTTCTTTCAAGGCCTTCATTGGAATAAATATTTTTCATACACCTATCAAGACCTTTCCAAAAGACCTTCAGAAGATATTTACTCACTGAAATGGAAACTTCAGGGGTCTATGCAATGGTCAGTCCAGAAGTTCCCCCAAATCATTCTGTAAGAAGCTCTCACATCCTTCCCCATCCTACAGATTTTCACATCCTCAGAATAATTTCCAGCTGTCCCCATTAGCAACTCGGCCTTCCCACTATGGCGTCACAAAACTCACTGACCGCATGAACAAAGGGTTTTTTTCATTGTTTAATAACTCTCTGGAGGAATACTAAGAGCTATAGAGAACAAAGGATAATAGACACAATAGAGGTTTATTACTGATTCTGAAGATGTTCAGCACTTTCTTAAAATGAATCCATAGATTAATAGCATTAAAAGGTATTTATTTTCTTTATATAATGTCCAGATTTGCTGAAGGTCTTAAAGATCTAGCATTTACACTTAGGTCTTTGGAGCCATAGGCAGATGAATGGATGTGAACACTGCTGAAGCAAATATCTACTTCCCAGTAGCTAAAGTGCACTGCGGAAGACAGAGCCTGCTGCTAGACTGCTAGATCTTAATCCAATCCCAAGCAAACACATTAACAAATTAAAAAGTATGCTACATATATTTTTTTGTTATAAACAATAAAGGAATTTTCAAGGAAAACTGATTTCCTGTGTTTTAAGTTAGTAGGATTAAGAAATACTGAAGCAGATGGAATAAATAAAAACACTATAAAGTGGACGCTATTGAAAAAATAATAATATTATTCTTTATAGTCCATTGAAATAACTCTTGTTTTCACAATAAAATTACTAGTCTTCAAAACAGACTTTCTTCAGTCAAGGTAGAAGTAGCAGTTTACATTTGTTGAAATAATGACTGAGACTAGACTAATAATTTTCATAATGTTACTTAATAATTATTTAACTCTCATGTTGCGTAAGAGAATCTAGCTTCAGCTGGTTATATAGTGACCATATTATTAGAGTACCCCGGATTTTGGAATTAATAAGTCTGTACATACTCAAGAAATGCAAGCATAATTTGAAATAAACTCCCTTCAGCATTTGCAGGCAGCTGGTGAAAATGTATGAAGGAACTGATAGCTTTCCCCTTACTTGTCCTCAGTGAGTTTGATTAGCAAGTTTTTTTTCATTTCCCTAGTCTACTGTTCATCAGATCTCTACCTTAGATGCTCCAGATATACTAAATAAATAACTCTTGTCTGTCCTAACATTTCCTAACCTGCCAGATGCCATGGATTGCTGATCATACTGGATGTCTTCCATGGAATGGAACAAGGTGTTTAAAAGAATCTATTTCTTTTCATATTACTGACCTCTATAAATGGCCTCATGTCTTCAGTAATGCAGTTCAGACAACCAGATGGCTGATTTTGCTTTGTAGGAAAAAATAAATGATCATCTTGCATTCTTTTCTCCACAATATAAAAATCAGCGTTATAGTAAATAACTAGATCTGCAGAGATAGACAACAAAATATTAGTTTCACACTGTTGCCTCACTTTACCTCCTGGGTAAATTCTCTAATCACTATGCTGAAGTAAAAATATAGGAATCTGTTTTAATAAAACCTTAAAAAAAGGAAAAAAATCACACCACTAAGGCTGAGGATAAATTGAAAAAACAAAAAGCATTAATTCCCTGAATATTGTGGTGAGTGATCATAGATGTATTCATACATGTTTAAAAACAGAGGAAATGCTAATAAAAATTGAAAGCTTTTTTTTTCTTAATTTTTCACCAGACATCTCATTAAGAGATTGATATACTAGCCATCTTTTCTGACAAAGGGGACAACACATGCTCCACCCTATAACTCATACATAACAATCTATTTGTCAGATAAATGAAATACATTCAGGATTGATGACAAAATGGTCATCGTTTCATTCTTCCAGAACATCTCTTTCTATGCCTAAATTTTCTTGTAATTAAATGATATTTTGAGAAGAAAGCCTTGGCTATCTCATGGGATGTCAAGACTATGCAGTATTGGTAAGAATGTATTAGTCCAATTAAGAAAAAAAGTCCTAAAATATTCCTTTTACTTCAGTTTTTGATCCAGCTGGGAAGAGAACTCGTGAAAAGAAAGAAAGAAAGAAAGAAAGAAAGAAAGAAAGAAAGAAAGAAAGAAAGAAAGAAAGAAAGAAAGAAAGAAAGAAAGAAAGAAAGAAAGAAA
>VZSV01000006.1:10420623-10451756 GCA_013398735.1 Nothocercus julius | reverse complement strand
AAAAAAAAAAGAAATATGCACAATGAAAGTATTAAGAGCAATACAACAGGGACATTTAATGAAACATCTAAAGATAACTGCCATTCCCCAGAAACATTCTTGTCACTCCAGACACTCAGACACAAAGGAACACACAAGCATGTGTGTTCCAGTAACACATAGTCATGATTCTTGTTATTGTTTTGCTATCGTTGTAAAGGAACCACAAAAAAATGCTGCTCCCAGCGTGGAAATATTTTTCCCCATAATAAAACAAAAATTATTAGCTGAGGAGTTCTTTGCAAATATGAAATTTGGCCATAAAATAAATCAGGTTATAAAAAGGAGAGTCAGGTTTTCAGATGGTGGAAATTAGCATAGTTCCACTGGAGACAAAGGATTCTTGTTATATTAGCTGAAGATTTAGCCATTATTTGATATTCAGAGAGCTCAATGCTGAAAACGCTGTAAGTCAAACAGTGAAATAGAAGGTGAGGGAAAAGGAGAAGGAAGCAATGAGAAGGAAAGCAAAATATATATTCATGCTGTGCCTCATGCAAATCATCTGTCCCTCCAGAAATTCCAATAAGCATAGGGAGGCCACACACCCTGGCATGTTAGCTCACTCCATCTCATTATAGACCTTCCTAAGGCTTGTCTGTCTTTCTCATTCCAAGTCATACAGCGGAACAATTATCTGAGTATATAGCTGCACCAAGATCCGAGTCTTGCTCAGGGCCCTGCTGGCTGCTACAGTTCAATCCACAGTAATTAAGGTAATCATAATAATAAACACTTTTAAGTTAAGGCTGAATTCTCCGAGTTTCTGCTTTATTGTGTCTGGATTTTTTATGCAAACTAGTCTTCTGAAAGAATAATATTTGCTAGCCCACAGATCAAGTCAGGCAGTCCTAATCTTACAAAAGAAATTCCATTATTTTTATACTTACTAGGAAATATTCAAAATGTTACAAACACAGATATCAAAGGAGACCATTCAAAATCCATTATTATGCTTTACGATATGATTCTGTCCATTTGCTGCCATAAGCCACTAAAGTAGGACCTAAGGTAAATTTGCATATATCTATCCATGCGAAGTGCTAGTAGTCATGTCAGCTCTGCTCGCAGCTGGAGCTGACAGATGAGGCTTATTCATCCCGGTTGCTCATTAAAGCATCTAAACCCAATCTCCAAGCGGAAATGGCTTTCCCCCATTTTATGATCAGTAGTGATAAAGCATGATGTAGCAAGTATGCTACCCTCCATGTCTGCCCATATCATGTTTTCTAGTGATCATTCTTTATCTGTTTCATATGATATGAGTAGCTGAGATACATGATCAAATCCTCTTTAAACAAATTAAACTTATGATCCGAAAAAAAAAAAAAAAAAAAAAACTGAACTGAACTAAACTAAGCTAAACTAAACTAAACTAAAAGGACCTAAGCTAAATTGGACCAGCATGATATTTTTCATGTATTCTAGGAAACATCTGCCAACCAAAACCAACTGTGTAGTGGAAGAAAGTCTTTTGTTCCAGATAGCATCCTCATGAACACAAGAAAAGGCTGGAAAGGTTCTATAGAACCACTGTGATTATTCTATTAATGGAAGTCATAACAGACTGATGCAGAATCACATTGTGTCTATAATTTAGAAAAATTTGGGTTTCTAACTATTTCCATCATAGAAACAATCTAGTCATAGACCTAGAGTTAAGAAGAGTATATAATAGTTTACAGCAAGATTAGAAGTGACACCACACTTAAAGGTCCATAACATATTTTGACTTAAAACAATTTTCCCAGCCTTTACTGTTAATATAAAGCACTTTCTACAGCAATACTTCTTGGCATTTGAAAATCACCTCCCAGTAGCTCCTTTCCTAACAGCTTCATCAATCCACACTTGCTACTCACGGCTATTATCAATGTCATAAAGCATAATTAAATTAAAGAAACTGTAGAAATAAACAATATTAGCAAGTACCTTGAAAATTCTTCAAAATACAACCCTTTATAATAATTTGTAAATTAGGCAAGCACTCTGTTACCCAATAGCTTATGTAGACATTACTTTTTCCACCAGAATTGTTCTTATCCACCCATTTTAATCTCTTTTTACATGCAGAAAGTAATAACAGTAGCAGATAATAAACAGAAATGCTAACAAAAACAAAAAAGATGCATATCTATAGAAATGCAAACAAATATTCCAGAATGTGAAAAAAAATTGGTAATTTTGAAGCCCAGTGTGCTAAAACTAATGCAAGCGGTACTTGCCCACTGCTTGTGCAAATGGAAGAATAAAAAGAAATATTCCAAGTGTCTCGTCATTTCAACATAAAAAACCTAAAGATTTTCCATTGAAGAACTCTATATTTGAAGGATTACTAGTAAGAATTTGGACTCTCTGCAGAACAGGAGGGCAAGACAATATAATAATAAACTATAAAAAGTATGAAATAAAGCTTTTCATTCTATAAGCTCTTTCAATCAAACGGTCTCAAAGAACTGCAAATATTATAACCTTATGCCTCTCAATACCTTTGTGTGGGAAGAAAATGATACAGGATCATCTGCCAATAAGTACAGAAATATTCGTTGCCTTAACTGTGATTAATTTACTGTATTTTGTGTATGATTTTTTTTTTACTCTTGACAATGGAGTGATGATCAATTGTTCCTATAGGGAAAAAACGAGACTCTTAAGAAAAAAAAAAAAAAGAAAAAAATGTATTTTAATAAATCTGAGGAAACTATTCAAATGAACTCCAGATATTCAGAGGTTTTTAGAATATTTTTTTTATAGATTTCTGAGTGTTTAAATTTTGAATGTCATTTATAACTAGCTGAGACAGAACACTTCTTGCGTATAATTTCATTAAATACAGAAGATTTTATACCAGCAGTGAAGCAGGAGTGATATGCTTATGTTCACAATGAATTTCAGCAAGGGTGGACAAAAATTCTTGTTAAATATTTAAACACTGAACACTTTCAATACTACTGCAATAAAACCTGGGTTAAAAAAGTATGAGAGTTTCATGGTGGCATTACTCCTATTTTTTGAAACTGAAGAAAATGCATGCATTTCTTTGGAAGCTCACATAAGTTTTTCAGTTTAATAATTTTTTGGTAGTTTGGTCAGTATCATTTTGTTTTCTTAATAATTCATAATTCCTTTAACACAAACAAAACAAAATATCTTTAATTTGGACTCTGATTGTTCCGGTTAGTATTTTATTTTTTATACTTTATGTCGGCCATTTTCTCCATTAAAATCTTATCCACATTTTTAAATAAAATTACATCAAACTTCAGATTTTTAGTAATGATTCTAAAAAACATGCTTTTACATAGAAATAGAAATGACTAATTAAAGATGAGTATGAACACACCATGGCAGAAATGTAAAGATGACTGTGATATTCCAAATAATTCAGTATTCTTTCTGAATGTTTAAATCTTAATTTCCGAATTAGTTGCAATGTTTGCCTTAGACCTGATGAGAATTCTAAGTGATATTTCTTCCAGAAAACTCAAAGATTTAAACTAATTGCTTAGCATTTAAAGTGTTTGAACCTAGGCATATAGGAGCAGATGCTCTGTTCATTTAGTTATATGCTATTGTGCCTGTAAGAAACCATAGTTACGAAGATGCATAACACGGTTTTCATTTTCCAGATGATTAGATCTGCCAGAGGCCGCCAAACAAAACTTTTTATAGTTTCCTTTATTTCTGCATATATATGAGTTTACTTGCTATGGGAAGGAAAGGGGAGCTCATGATAAAAAGTGCTACATTTGGTCTATAAAAAGTATCCCACTGGAATTCTTAGCAAAAGTCATCTTTAGGTCAGGACATGGCATTTTAAGAACAGCTTTGGCTCGAAAGCTTAGGAAAGTTCAGATTAACTTGATATTAGGAAATAATCACCATCTTCAAAATGGAATTAGTAGTATTGCAATGAGAGGCTTATTCCCTCTGTGCTATCCTTTAATCCAACGTATTGCCTAGAATTTTGAAGGTAATGACACTTGCCACTTTCAGCGGTATGAGTAATGTGAGCTATTTGAACTATAAATGCAAACTGACTTGTTCAGCAGATCAGGAGAACCTGTGACCTGTGACACAGTGACTAGCAGTGAGACCCATTACAGAACATTTTATAATAAATATGTATTAATAAAAATACATAGAAGTTTCATAACTGTGTTTTGCTGGGAAGGGGGAAGAGGTTCAATTTTACAAGTGCCTTTTTACAGATTAAGTAAGAAAATATGTCTAAAAATAAGGACTTGCTTGCACAATCATTTTAGTTGAATTGATTTAGCTCTGTGCAGATTTAAATCAGCTTTGAAGAAAGATAGCAGCTACAGAAACAGTCATCCAAAATCCCTAGGCAACTAAAGGAATGCTCTTACTGCTTGAGTCAAGATAAAATCCCTTACAAAATGGAAATAAGAGTAAGGGAAAATATGAAAGCAAAGATCAATGAAATGAATATGTTGGATAGTATTAGTCAAACTAAAAATATAAAAGTCTGTTACATTAAATCATCACACAAAACAATGACATATGTCCTACATATATGGAGAAGAACAAGAAAACTCATATCCCATACCCCAAACCACAGAAATATCAAACAAATGTGATCTGAAAATAGGAATCTGGTTGAGAAGCAATATAAATCTTTCTCAAAGTGTATTGACATTAGAAAATTATGTCATTTCTAAGTCAGTATGGCGTGTATGCAAGAGCATAAAATACTAAAAGTTGAAAGTCATAACAAACTAGATTAATTTGGTCAGAAAAGTGAAGGTTAAATTGGAACTGAGCTCGAGTGGTTTATGACCTAGAAAATCCTCTAGGAGGATGTTACAACCATGTGAGAATCACTTTAACACATACTGGAAAAGTATCTAAGTGTCAGAGTTTGGACCTACTTCATATTTTTGAATGAGTAAAAAGTTCAGACCACTAGGCAGTCATGTAGTATGAACTATTAGCCTGGACTAAGTATCCGGACAATATGAAAATACACTCTTNGATAGATAATGTTTTGAAAAAAATCAACCTACAAAATGAAGGATACTTTCCCATATCTGAAGATGGAATTAAGCTTCCCTCATGGTATTGCTAATGAATGTCCATTCATACAGCAAAATCTGTCATCCTACACTCCTCTAACGTAGTGCTGGACCACTAAGAAGTTCAAGCTAGGGATATAATCACTCTGGGGTCCCTGTGTAGTCTTTAAGTATTTATGAGATCAGTACCTGCAGAGTGCAGATAGATCAAAGTGGATTGAATCACAACAAGGAGGTGTCTGTCTCTTCATTATCAATGTATACAGCCTACAGATAATGTACTTCCAACTTAGCACATCAATTAGATGCCCAAGGTTAGACTGGATGAATCTCAGCCTTCACTATTAAGACTGATTTTATGCTGAATTTGTTCATATATTCCAGTTACAAGAAACAAAACAAAATTTGTAAATGAAAAGGCAATGTAATTGTTATATTCCTGATTATCATCCAGGACCTGAATCTATCTGACCTCCGCTATAAAGTAAGCTTCTTTGGCGTGAGATAAAAAAAAAAAAAAAAGACAACAATTTTAACAGGATAAGCAGGATAATATCCTTTTTCAGTTCAGGTACTTGGACAAATAATGTATGGATCATGGATTGTTGTACACTCCATATGCAGAACTTTAGCAAAAATTATAAAAATTTCTGAAAGAGGAAAATTCATTTTTCAATTTATAAATAATATTTATTAAAAGCTTTAGAGAAATAACCTGGAGATCTTTATTGGGAAGTAATTTGAAAATGCATGTATGTGCCCCACATAACTACCTAACAAATGCTTTATACATGGAAAATTCTGCATCTATTTTACATTCAGAAATTAGATATTAGAGACTATTGCAGCATGAAAGGAAAACATGTCTTTTTATGACCTCTGAGATATGAAAATCTTTAATCTCTTTAATTTTGTGAAAGGGAAAACAAAAGGATCAAAAGGACAAAAGCTAATACTTTGTATAGAAACATATTTTAGTCATACAGTCAATACTACTGCCTCATTCTTCCTCTCTTGTCTTCAATTCTAAAATCAAAGGACATAAAACATGATTCGCTGATGATTTTTCGATAATCAGATCGCGGATATTTTGCTTTTGGAGGTTATCATAAAAAAAAGAACAGTCTGAAAATCCTTAGATCTGGACTATTTAGCAATGAAAAATACAAAGAATATATATATAGAGAGATGTTTTGCCACATCTGAAATAAGATCTTATTTCAGATGTACAGGACTAGTACGCTGCCAAGATATTTTTCCTTATATTCAGACTATTTTTTTTTCCATGACCATATTTCTCATACTTGGGATTCTTTATATTCTTTGTTTTTATTATTCCCCCCCCCCCCTTTTTTTTTATCTTAATGATATCTTTAAGCTGAGAGGTAGCATAGAAAAGTAAAAATGAATAATGAAAATCAGTTACTGGTATTTTAAAATTCTCTTTCCAACAAAAATGTAAAAATTAATGGCATTTACAGAAATGGTTAAACATAATGGAAATAAAAATACCAAAGACATTAAAATCTATAAAATTATGTTTGGGATTTGGCAAGTGAATAAACATGTAACAATTTATAGAAGAAGAAGTCATCTAATAGAATTATGAGAAAATTTTAAATTAAAATAAAAAAGAAATGTGTGTGACACAGGCCTATATAAATTGTGGAACTTTATGCCACAGAATGTATTGAAGGCAAAAAATAAATGAATACTAAAACAAAATAAAAATATCAGCAGAACTTAACATGGATTATGGGGAATGGTTCAAGAAGTTTCTCAGCTCCTTATTGCACTAGAAAACTAAGGAAAGGGTAATGAATTCATTTTATGCATGGTCCATAAACATCTATGGACTATTGCTGACTACTGACAAACAGAGGTTATGGGCCAAGGTATCTTTAAATGGTTGTGGTGTGGTATGTTTCTTTTGATCTCACTCTAAAATATATTAGCAAAACCTGACTTATTAATCTTTCTTTCTATGAGGAAGAGTAAATAATATTTTACTTGGTTTTTTAATAACTTATTTGAAATTTTGGAAAAATATTTTCTTTTAAAGATGTATTTATAGGAATAATCAAAAGTTTTAGGTTCTTTCACAGCACTGACCAAGTGTATTTTCTTTGCTTTAAAAGGACTGGAGAAATAGGAATTACTTGATCTTAATCGTTGCATGCTTTCTGTATTTTTGCAACCTCTCAGTCATGAAAAAAGAGAGTTAAATGACATTGTCTTTCAAATTTGTGTATATTACAATTCATAAATAAAGGCAAACACAAGCTGGAAAAAAAGAGAAGGAAAATAATTTTAAGGTGAAAAACTTTATCCTTAATTTCCAAACGATTCATTCAAACATCAGTACATACTCATCTTTTTGGAATCTTTTTATGCAATTTCCATTAATGTATTCAATGTTAAAGTGATAGAATTATCATTAAGGGAAAAATACTATGCACATAGTAGAGCATTCTGTCATACAATCATGTAACTGTAGCAATTGGTTTATTCTGGTCTGGGTTTAGCTCAAAATGGCAATTATTTTCGCAAAGTCTGATGGGAAAGTATCAACTTTATTAGAACTATAAATGCTTCAGATGCTGAAAGAAGTGATATTGCTATCTATTCGCACAGATATCCTACCATGAGAATGAAGAAAAGTGCAGCCTTGAAACCGAGTTTTCACTGAAGATGATGATGTTACAACTGAATGAAATAGACAGATAAGCAGATGCCTCCCAGCATACATTCAGCTACATACTTCTCAGTGCTCAGATGTTTCATTCTTCAGTGCAGGAAGAGGCTCGAAAGTCACAATGAATGCTGAATATTTAACTTTCTTCAATATTTTCTTAACTGCTTTCTTGTGTCACTCTAAACAGACTCTGTTTAATTTAGAGGGTAGTGTTTGACCATCTATACTGGGAGTTTTAGGTGAAGTGACTAATGTGGATCACACACACTTCTTCTATTCCTCTTCCCAAAGAAGTGTGGTTTTGTAAGACATTTCCCACCTAAGAAGCCAATGTGTTGGAGGTTGCATTTGTTTAATTGATTGTGCTTCACTTTAAGCATGCATACAGAACCAAAATGTTGGTTTAGGTGGACATATATCTTATTCTACCACACTTAATTGTCAGGAGAATGGCCAGCATTGCAGACTGCCATCTTTCCTTGGTATGCGGATATCCCAGCATAAGCCACTAACAAGATTGATGATTGGTGAATGTGCAGCACTCCTATCCCATTTTATGTTCCTGGTAAGTAATGTAATGAAAATAAACTTGAGATTAAGGTAAATGTTAAGCACGCATTGTAAAAGAACAAACTCTTGTTAAATAATTTTATTCTTCTTCAAAGAAATTTAGAGTTGTCAGTAGTTGTTTACAATGATTTTAATACTATCCCTTTCTCTACATCTTCACTAAACTCATTATCTCAAAGCAAATTACTTGCTCTAAAGCATATAAAGGAAGCTGCTCTAAAGCATATAAAGAAGGGACATACTAAAATAGTAAAAAAAAAAAAAAAANAAAAAAAAAAAAAAACCCTAAATGCCTAATACAAAGATGAAATCTGCATTATTTATTGTGAGAAAAATATGGAATGGATAAAGATATTGAAAGCATTAGATGGGTTTTAACATCAGTAGATTGTATTTCTGGGCTAATCAAAATGCAGACAACTAGCAGCAGGATTTAAAACTCCCGGTTAGAGGAAATATTCCATGGGGCTCTAGAGAGATCAATAGTTGAACCAGGGTACATATTACTGCTGATTTACACAAATGACCCAGACAGACGGACCAACTATAAAGCTGTTAAGTTTGTTCATGGTAGAATAAAATAACCAGCAAGCTGAACTCTGAAAAAAATTGGATTGGTACTACATAAGACATGAATCTTGGGAATTGACACTGTACAGTAAGAGTTTATGACTTCAATTTAATAGCCTACTGCTCTCTAAATATTTCCAGACAACATGAAATAATGGATAGACTTACAAAATCAAGCACCATTTTCAACTATGTACCCAACTGCACAGGGAGAATGTAAGCCTAGGTAGTACAACTAGAATTAGTCTGGCTGAATTCACTTTCTGTATTTCTCCTAGCAAGGCAAGTATCAATCAATTTCACTACTCCTTTCTTTATATTAATTGAAACAGTTCAAAGTTTCATGAGATAAAATATCCAGAGTTTTCTTGAAACTATATTGTTTGGAGTCCATTTTGTGTCCCAGTTCTATAACATAGCCAAAGCACTAAAACAAATTTACCATATAATGATATTTCCTGGCAAGCACTCAAATATTATAACAAAGTTTAGCACCTTTGATTTGTACTCAGGAGCTCAAATAAGTAGAACTATTACAGAGCACATACCAAAGTGAAATGTATGTGCAGTTTAACTACATGAAAGATGAGAGTGAAAAGCAGTTTTTCTTCTGATAAATTTAAAAGTCAAAGAAAAAATATTTGCAATGATGGAAGAAATTGTCAGTGAAAAAAAAAAAATGCCAGAAACCTGATAGAATTATAATCTACAAAAATACAGAGAAGAGCCTAGAATTGCAGTCACATAAACAACATTAATTTCTGCTTTACTGAGTAACGTGAGGAATGAGAAGGAGAGATTGATAAATGTAGGTGCCTGTTGAAACTGTGAGCCACAAGATAAGTCCCTTTCATTTTACCTAGGGGGGAGTCAAATTAATATCTTCAGCTGTTCAGAAACAAAAAGACAGTGAAATGTACTTTTTCTTTCTTCTTATTCTGGAGCAAATATTTCTCAGTCAGATCAAAACATCTTTAATTGTCAGGAGACATTAATATTTACTGATAGAAACTCTCAGATACATTGGCTGATTCTTCTCTACCTGGCATTTAAATATGATAATAAAGAGACATTAGAATATTAAGTATACCTATCTTACTAATTTATTTACTCTTCAGTCTTAGACTATAAAGGACATGTAACTAAACACTAAGTTTAGGTATATTATAGATTACAGAATGTCAGTTGTTTACACCAATATAGTCCTCCCTAGTCCCCCAAAGTCTCCCTTAGCTTTGGTAAATTTAAGTGGTCTGCTGAGAGGAAAGAAGTGGAGCAGAGAAGAGCGGAGACAACAGGAGAGGAGAGGTAGATGGAGAGGGGAAGATGCCCTGCAGTTTCTGATCAAATTGAGGCCATGGCAATTCCAGATCCAGATATAGATTGTAAAAGTTACAATAATCCATTGTTTTATCCATCACTGGGTTTAAAAAATAGACTTGATTACTCTTTCATCTCTTAAATCAATATCACGGAGTCTCATAAGGTAAAAGGAGAGAAATAACTTCTCAAATCTTTTCATATTGAACCATCTAAGGACAGCTTTGATGAAACTAGGAGGACATCACAATTAAGAAAGACTTTTGCAAACGGAAGAGAGGTAAACATAAAATTGTTTGGGGCTTTTGTAACAGAATGAAGTTCAAGATTACCTTTTCTTTCCTTTGTCCTCTCTAAATCCCCAAGAATAAATACCTCTACTACAGTCATCAACTACAGTTTTTGCTATTACTAGTAGAAGTCCACAGGCTTTGTATTGACTTGGAAATGCAGGGTCCTAGGATTTGCCTAAGCTTGCTTGGGGCTGAGTTGATTTTAGGCTTAATTTAATACTTGTCTGATGGTTAGCTTAAGCTCTGTAAATACCACCTGTGGTAAAAGTCTGCCTGCAAAAGACACATGATAAGTGTCATGTGAGACTCAGACTCAGCAAAGCTGCACATCTAAGACACTGTAACTTTTGAACTAGAGCTGAGAGTTGTTGAGAAGGAGGTAGAACTTATTTAGAAAACAAAACAAAACAAAAACAAAAACAAACAAACAAAGTAGTCACAAGACTGAAGAGGAAGAAACTTCCAATATGAAAGTCATATTAATAAAAGGAAGACCTCCAGATGATGATAACTAGAGCCTTCAGCCACTCTTCATGCTAAAGAAGACATCAAATTTAGGATGCAGAATAGCAAAAAGGGGGTAAGAACTAATAAGGAGGCCTTTTTGGCCTTTATGCTTTAACTATATTATTGAGGCTTTTCTCCAATAACTTGATAATTGGCACTATCAGACTCTCAAAAAAATAAATTAACAATATAATTCTTTGTTTCATTTTAATATGGAATGTTCTGTATTGCCTAGGAAAAGATTTTGAATGTAACACAGTCTAGATAAAAACTAATGTCTGCATATCCTAAAAGACAATGGAAAATGAATGAAAAGAAAACTTATCTACAGAATGTACAAAGTGGGGATTCACTTACAGACTACTGATAAAAAAAAAGTCATGCAGAAATCAGAACTCATATCTTAAAGCTTACTTAATTCATATTCAGTTTCTCACCAAGATAGTTTAGTCACCTCCTGGATTGCCTCTATACAGGTGCATTCTGCTTCCTAAATTTTGTCTGAGAGAATTAAATTTGACATGAGAAAACGTATCTTCAACAGCAAGTTTGGGTGGTTGCTAGTAGAATACTCTATCCACCTTGTCCTTGAGACTCACAGCAGGCCCATTTCTGGGTATGAACCCTGGAACAGCAGATATCATGTGGTACAAGAAAGTAACTGAACAAAATGTCCGAAATTTGCTGCACTTCAAAATCAATTTTTAAATAATAGAACAATTTTATAAAGGAAGAAAGGTTGGCACAGCAAAATTCATATGCATGAAGACAAGGACAGGATCTTCTGTAACTTGATATGAAAGAAAAAAATGGAATTTAGACTGCAGTTTTCTGACAAAAGCTTTTTAATTCCCTTTAAAAAACAAAAATCTTCAGGTCACTTTGTGCAAAGAAGGTAGGAAAGAAACCTTCCTTTTTTGGAAAGGGGGGAATTTTTTGGGGGGATATATAGTCTGATACAGTTTGTACAGACTGTACAATTTCATTCAGAAGTACCTAGAAAAATGTGCATGTGTTTAAATATGTATATATTAATCTTTAATTTCAAATAGTAAGGCATGCATATTAAACTTCCATTAAGAAGAAAAAAACATTGCCATAAATCTTAAGTCTCACTAAAAATTTGGAAAAATATACAGAAACCATCCTATAAATCTTGTATCTCCTGGTGCTTATAGGTAAGGTTAAAGAAGATTGCTACTGTGAAATTTCTTACCAGATGCTTATTTCTCCTTTTAAATAAGCCTTCATTTGTGTTATCAGAACTATAATAAAACAGTAATACTACTTACAAATAGTAACTACACAGCTGATATTTATACCTTTATTAGATCAGACATTGCTTATTCTGAAGCTCGATAGGGAAAGGAATTGCAAAATGTGATTCTTTTCAGTAAGTTATTAATATATAAAATGTCAACACTTTTCTCTGTATTGAATATCATCTTAAACTGGAAGTGCCTTGGTCTAGGATTCCTTTTAATACATTAACATATTTTGCTGTTTAAAAAGGTATTTGTACATGGTTTACTTCAATAATAATAATGCTTCTGAGCTCCTTTATAAAACACTTTGAAATATGTTTATGCGGAACTCTACAGGACATCTAGGTGTTATCATTACAACTGTATTGTTACCATGTATCATCAGTACTCTGTATTACATGTATTGCACATGAAGATAATAGAAGGTCACAATTGTACATTGTAGTGCACTGATAGTAGCAGAAAATCAAGGAACATATTTTGGAGAATTCTACTCCATTTCTATGCGGATTTATAAGGAGAGAGAAAAGGAGAAGAGAAATAAGTAAGAAGCTCATGGTGATTTTTTACACACCAGTTAATAAACTTATGGCTCCCTCAGGGATTTACTCAGCTAAATATATAGATAACAGGATAAAGTATGTAAATTAAGTAGATACTACAAGTAACAACACACTGTTACTTCCATGTGAACATACTCATGCAGCAGTTATTCAGGAATGGATCCAAAGAAAAAAAGAATTATAAATGTCAACTAATCCATCAAGATTTTATTTAAATGAGACAGAACTGGCACAAGAGTCCCTGTGATAAACATCAGGTTTATCAAAAACAGGCAAAAAAAAAAAAAAAGGCGTGAGAATTTATATGACAGTTTCTCTTTTCTGCTTCACCAAAGTAATTTATTCATGTTAAAGAATAGTCACACCTCGTAATGCTTGCAATGAGATAAGATTTTCATCACATTTGTCTAAGCAGTACTAATAGTGTATTTGATTGAATTAATGACAAGAAATCCTATTGCAATAGACTTAGGTAGTAAAACTAGCATAAATAATGATGGAATAGCATGCAGGCAGCCAAAGCAACAAACAATGGCAAGTATGGGAATTTTCTCTCTTCAGAAATCTAATAGTGGGAAAAACAATATCGCAAGATTTCAGAGAAGTCTCTGAGACAGGCAGCAGCTGGGTGAGCAATTTGAAGCAAGTAAATTGTGAAGTGTGATGCTGTGGCAAAGATAATTTGATGTTGTCAAGTGCTAGTAAGTTCAAAGCCTCGGGCTTTAAAATAATAAAGTCAGACCAGCTCCCAGGATTTGCCAGAATTTGGACTTAAATTTAGTCTGATTTTATATTTATTTTGGCTTGAAATTATATGTATTTTCAAAATGATCTAAGAAACTTCTGCTGTGGTATTTACTTGTTTTATGATAGGATGTCTGTTGTCTAGCTTGTGCTGTTATAGCAAAACGATCAGCTCTATTGCTTGTCCAGTAATTAACTTTTTTGAGTTATCTGATTACCTAACTTACTTCTACCTTAAGTTTTGTTTATCCTAACACATAAAGGAAATCATAATATATAAAGAAAAGCACTAATAAACCTTTGCAATCTTTCTGTAACTATCACAAGGAACTACAGAAAATAGAGAATGCAACATGGCATGTATGGTTTCAGTTTAGACATATAGGAACAACTCTGAGCAGATTCAAGACTGAGGAGAAAGCTGCTCCCAGGCCCATGATACCTATTAGATATTCATATACATGATCAGATCACCTTGAACCTTCTCTTCCCCAGGTCTCACCTTTCTCAGCCTCTCCCTGCATGACAAATGCTCCAATCTCTTAATCATCTTGGTGGCCCTTCACTGAACTCACTCCAGTAAATCCAAAACTTTCTTGTACTGGGGAGCCCAGAACCGGACACAGTACTCTTGGCATGGCCTAACCAGGGCTGAGTAGAGGGGAAGGATCACTTCCCTCAACCTGCTTGCAATGCTCTTCGTAAGGCAATTCAGAATACCATTGGCCTTCTCAGCCCCAAGGGCACATTGCATTTCAGGGTAAACTTGTTGTCCACAAAGATCCCCAGGTCGTTTTCTGCAGAGCTGCTTTGCATCAGGCCAGCCTCAAGCCTATACTACTGCCCAAGGGCTTTGCTCCTCAGGGGCAGGATCCTGCATTTTCCTTTGTAGAACTTCAGGAGACTTGTGTCTGCTAAATTTTCTGAGCCTGTCAAGATCTCTCTGAACAGCAGCATAGTCACCTGATATATTGTCCAAGTCCTCTGAATCGTTCATAATCTGTGAACTTGTTGAGGGTGCACTTGGTCCCATCATCCATATCATTAATAAAGATGTTAAATAGTACCCACACCAGTATTGGTCCTTGGAAGACAGCACTAGTGATTGGTCTCCAGTTGAATTTCATCCAACTGATCACAACCCTCTGAGCCATCATATTATCAGAGGTAGTGTCAAAAGTCTTACTAAAGTTAAGGTCAACAACCTCCACTGCTCTCTCCTAGCCCACCAAGTCATTTATCTCATCATCGAAGGCTCTCGTAAATTCATGCCGACTACTCTCAATAACCTTCCCATCCTGAACATGTCTGGAAATGGTATCCAGGACTGCTTACTCCACCACCCTTCCCAGGATGAATGTAAGGCTGACTGGACTGTAAATAAAGAGAGTAAGGAAGCAGAAGAATATGTAAGAAGAAATATGATCCAAGATAACTGTAATCAAATGAGATATTTGAATTAAAAGACAGTGGTGTGCAAATAGTGCGGAACAAGTTAGTAAGTAAGGAGTTTTTAAAAAGAAGTATTACCAATAAATTACAATATATCTGAGTAAGTGAAAAGTGCACAACAGATACAAGAGGAGAGTATTGAATATTATTTACCATGAATAATTACTTAGTATGTGCATGAAAGCAACAGTAATGTCAACCTGTAACAAAGAAGACAACGATGAGCACAAGAGCTATAGGAGAATTTGTCTATTGAATATACTAGGAAAATCTTCATGGGTTATTGCAAAGGAGAAGGAATAAATTTGACCTTGCACAGCAACAGGCCAGATATGTATCAAAACAGGGAAGAATAGATCAGTTGAATCTGATTAATAAGATTCATGTTAAACAGGCATAGGAATAAAAAGGAAAAAACTCACTAAAGCGATTTCAAAGGCTGCAAATTGTTAATAATGCCTAGTGAATGGGATAAAACTGGTTTTAAGTTCATTTGGCATTGCCGAGAAATTGATGAAGATGATAGAAAATGTCTACAGCAATTTAATGACTGGGCGGAGAGCAGAGAAATTGTTAATGACATCATTTAATTTGACTGAGAAAGAAAGATAAGAAAGATTAACCCTCTCACCAAATATATTTAATCAAAATTGGGAGAAGACATCAGTTAGCACCACAGTATGACAGAGGAAAATGGGCTGCACTTTGTGAATAAACAATAAAAGGTCATGGGTTTCACAAAGGTAATTGACCTCCTATCACTAACCAAAGATGACACAAAAAGTAAATGCAAAGCTAAATGAGAAAGGCAACAGATTTAGAATAAAAATCAAGCAAGACTGTAACACTTACAGAAAAGATGGACCTGCTACTGTTTTATGTGTTCAGCATTTGGATATTTGATAAATATCAGCTATCAAGAGATATTTACAGAAAATAAAGTTAGCATAGATAGGACAAGTCATGATAATACTGTTGAAAGACTCAGATTACAGGAGTATGTGGAAAGCCACTTGAGATGACTGAAGGGACAACGTGTAGATAAAACTGAAGTAAATTAAACAGGACATAAAATAATATTGGATGATGTGTAGAATAATTTGAGATTTTATAGATGAAATTAAATGGATTTGTGATAGAAGATGGAGGAGAGAGAAGGAGATGGAAAGACAACTGAAAAAATGTGTAAGAGACTTGATGCATAGTATTACTGCCTTATAGTACACAGTATCACAGAATCACAGAATGGTTAAGGTCGGAAGGGACCTCTAGAGATCATCTAGTTGAACCTCCCTGCTCCAGGAGGGGCACCTAGAGCACATGCCACAGGGTGGCATCCAGGCAGGTTTTGAACATCTCCAGAGAAGGAGACTCCACAACCTGTCTGGGTACCCGATGCCAGGGCTCTGTCACCCTCACAGTAAAGAAGTTCTTCCTCACATGGAGATGAAATTTCTTGTGTTTCAGCTTGCACCCATTACCCCTTGTCCTGTCACTGGCTGCCACTGAGAAGACTTTGGCCCCATCCTCCCTACATTCACCCCTCAGGTACTTGAACATGTTGATCAGATTTCCTCTCAATCTTCTCTTGGCTAAACAGGCCCAACTCACTTAGTCTTTCCTCATACAATAGATGCACCAGTCCCTTAATCATCTTCATGGCTCTCCACTGCACCCTCTCTAGAAGCTCCACATCCCTCTTGTCCTGGGCAGCCCGGAACTGCACATAATACTCTGGGTGCAGCCTCACCCGAGATGAGTAGAGGGGGAGATTCCCCTCCCTCCACCCTACCCCATTGTTCTTCTAACATCCTCCTCGACCACTTCTTCCAGATTTTCTGTTTTCTCAAGGATTTAGTTCTTATTGCTAAAGAATAGCAATATTCTTCTTATTTAGTCTCTCTTTTTTTTTTTCTTTTTTTTTTTTTTTTTTTCCTGCCCCCGTATTTCCTGTTCTTCAGAGACCTGTTCCTCACCTACCTCTACTCCAGAAATCAGGAACACCTTTGTACTATTGGTTCAATATTTTATCTTTTGAAAACTTATTTCATCTCCTGTATGTGTGACTCATTTGCGACGTCCATCCAGTCAAAAACCTGAATTATGGACCAAGGTCCCATTATCCTAAACACTGTCCATACACAGAGCCAAAAGATCAAACCTAGCCAAACTACAAGACCTCTTTTACTTGTTTTCTCCACTTTAATTTCCCCCTTGCCTTGGCCATCTTTTGTCTACTGTGAATTCTCCCATTATGTGTCCACTAAAAATTCTGAGACCTAATAGTGATTTGTGTTATCAGTCCGATACCATATACATTTGTATTTAAATAAATAGTTGCAATTTCCTGCTCCAGACTTTACACCTGTCTATGAGATTTTAGATACTGTGAGACTGAAATGACTTAGAAAAGACTTCTCTATCACAAGAACAGAGAAGATCCTGTTCATGTATGCCTACTCTCTCCACCTGCAGGATCAGTAAAGTCAATCTCAAACCACAACTATGTTACAGTTACTTTAATCCAGATTGATGACTGCTTTTACACTTACCTCACTCAGGAATATTAGCAACATAAATCACTGAGTTTGGTCTCAGGTAAGTTAATAGAGACTCTGTTTCTGAAATAACATATAAACATATGAATATTAATTAATTGCATAAAGTAACAGTCCTCAGCCCCTGTGAGACAATCTACCATTTTTATTCTAGAGTCTGCATACTCTGTTTAAAGTGGAAGACTCCTCCCCCTCTTCTATAATTATGATAACGATTACAAAGGATCTCAGAAGATTACCTTTCTTGGCCCTACAAGACAGGCAAGACAGCTCCATTTCAGAAACCTGATAGTAAATTCTTGTTAAAAACTGAATTGCTTATTATGTAATAAATGAAGTTATATGTTACTTATTACTTTGTTTTGCCACAAATTGAAATTCTTCAGCTTTACTTTGTTCTTGGTTTTATTTTCATCAGATTTATTTATGGTGTCTGCTCATTCTTTAGATATGAAACTAAAGATATGGTAAGGCCAGAGCCAAAGCCAGATCTGTAGTTGAAATATACTCTGAACAATTTTTATCTGCATGATATCTCTGATGTTTGAATCCACTACACCACATATCTTGACATGCTTGTCAATCTGCCCTTATTTGAAGTTAACATTCTCTTGGGAAAAGGGAAATATCATTATGGAAATTGTCTGAGTGAGAGGTTCTGTCTCAGTGTTTTCACAGTCAATCCAGGAGTTCTAACAACAGGTATCAGAATAGGATCCTCTTTAGAAGTATATTTAAAAAAAAAAAAAAAAAAAAGTCTGAGATGCAAAGAGATGACAAGGCCAAGAGAGCAGAAATGTACTGCTCATTTTAAAATAATGCCTTCTATTTTCCTGACACATTGTATTACTTGTTTAGTATCATTACATGACTCACAGTAGCAAGCAGCACCTTCTTAGTTCCAGAGTTAGTACGACAAGATATTTTTGACTCAAGCATTCCATTAGACTATGTATAATTATTGCGCCCATGCACAAGGACTTTTTAAAAGTTGCTAGTCCAAACAAACAAATGAAAAATTCAAATTTAAAGTTGCCTTTATAACCTCAATTCAAACTCCTTCTCTGTATATATTCAGATGTTTTCTTAGTTGAGTAAGCACTTACTTTGCTCTATTCTCCTACTTTGTTCAGTAGTAAAATAAACATTGTTTACTTTTATCAGATAGTCAATATTTCATATTGCGTTTTAATCTTATTATTCAAAGTATAGCTTCAGAGTCTATTTACTGGGTGTTATTTAAAACCGGCTCTGAAAACAGATTGCTAATTTCTGGGCTGTTTTGGACCATAGTAATCAGCAGAGTATTTGAATGTTTTAAATATTGTTAGGAGGTGAAGCAGCAGTATAATTTAATTTTATATATAATTTAATATAGCTGGAGAGCCAGAATGCAGGAAGATTAAGATTGAAGGAGTGCTAAATTTTGGGGAAGAGACAGACGGAAATTCTTATGCCCAAGTAATTTTCATTACATAGCACTTATCTATTCAAGGCACCTATCACTTTGCCTTTAATTTTTGCTATAAATATACAGCATCTTCAGCAAATTGTTTTAAAAGATCTCATATTTGATATTTTAAAACAATGAGTGAACAGTCTTGATGCATCTAGATTTGTCCTATGCAATGAAGTAAATAAAAATATATTATTCCACCTGCCAATAAGCATTTAATCATTACATTCACTTTCAAGGTATTATATGTTCTAGCATTCCCAAAAGTTTGACTTTGCAGTGTGCTATGTTCTGTTATTGTAGTTTCTTACTTTTTTTTTATTTTTTTAATATCAGTAATTTGTGAAGACACCTTCAAAAAGTCTACTGCAATTTTGCTGAGATATAATTTCCATGTGGAATAAGACAGTCATCATAAATAGGAGGCTGGTTTATGGCACTAAAGATAAAAGTTACTTTTCAGTTTCCAAACAATGATAAATACCTAAAAAATTATTGTGGAGGATGAAAGCTATTCAGAAATTTTGGTCAAATTCTGGAAAAATAATGATTAGATTTTTCTTTTTATATATATATATATTTGAATATTTATTTTTAAAATGTTAATTTTGTGAGAATTAAAAACCTAAATATGAAGAATTAAAAGTAAATTTTTATAAGCTCTTTTTAAAAATATTCAATGTAAGTAAAATCATTTAAAAATATATCACTTATTTTAGGACAACTAGTTCAATCATAACCATGTTTATGTTATAGAAAAGTCTGAAAAATTCTTAGAGTGTTAAAATCAAAATATATTTTATATCACATGGTTACCTTCATAGAAATTTTCTGACAAGATTTCTCATTTTAATCTAAAGCTCTAGAGGTGTCTTGTTAGCAGTGTCTATTAATAAAAAGGGTCACACACGGACAAATATACAAAAGTTTACACAGCATCTTCTAGCACAGGACTTCAGAGCTTTGTGAAACGTTGTCTTGTAAGACACACTGTAAAAAAAATCATGTTTTGTTCTTCATTCTTTTGTTTTAAGATGCATATGAGTTCAAATACACTGAAAACCTCATAAGCTCAAACACTAATTGCTTTTTAATAAGGAGGAAAATATTAAGTTGTTCTTACTGCTTTCCAGTAATAATAGATTCTACTTTTAATGGATATATCTGCTTTCACAACATTAAGAAGCTGAAAAGAACACTGGCAACTTATCTCCAAGGAGGTCTCCGGAGATATATGGGGGAGAGGGAATCACCCATTATTTCAAACCAAGGCCAGCAAATTAGCTCTAAATATATAACTTCATGCACAGAAGAAACATAATTATAAGAATTAATTCCCTCAACATAAAAATTCTGGTAAAATTTTTAGCTGTTTACACATTTGATTGAAAGAGAGGGTAGTAATATTACTAATATTGTTTTAACAAGTGTTTGTTTAAATATGACATTAAAAAAAGAAAAAAACAAATTCACAACTTCAAATATGCAGTTGAAAGCAAGTTGAGTTTCTTGTTTTTGGAATGTTTTCAATTGATCAAAAGAATGACAAAAACATATAAAACAGACAATTTAGACAAATATGCAAGAATTGTACTTCGTGTGGTATCAGCAATTTAAAGCACTTCATTTACTAAATTGATGTAGATTCTTAAAAGCAACCACTGTTGTGTTGCTTTAATAGTATTGCCTAATATTAAGAGAATATTGCCTAATACTGTCTGATCCAGTAAAAAATATATTGCAGATTTTACCTAAATAAAGTTGAATATAAATAAGTTTGAATATAAATAAAGTTTCTCAATTTGTATTCCATTCAATAGAAGTATAATATTAGAAAAAAAATCGGAAAAAAATCCAATTGAAAACAAAATTAAAAAGGAATTTCTGCCACTCCTTGGAGTGATAGGTAGTCAGAGAAGAGGGAATACACTGCTTTTCTGCACTAAAGGGAAATTATATATGTCACATCTGAAAGCCAAAAAGAAAGTCCATATTGAGAATAGTTATGTTTCAGTAGCATACACAAATAAAAAGCTAAAAATCAAAAATATTTTTGAAGTGCATTACAGGAATAAATTTGCAGATAATGAAAAATTTCCCACCCCGTCACAACTTCAGAAATAAACGTGGTACAAGTAATATATTTCTGGGAACAATGAGGCAAAAGGGACAATTGATACAATTTTATAATATTTAGAAAATATAACTTTTCTTTTTTACCAGTGTAATTGTATTGTTTAGTTTTTCTTTCTTCCTCACAGTTTATGCTAGAGTCAGCTTTCAAAGCTTGCTATCACTTTGAAATGTAGAATAAAACATTTCTTGAGCTGGAATTAATTATTTTCTGAAAGTTTAATTTGTGACAAAGTAGAAACAGGATGAAGAAGAAAAAGATCTCTCTGTTATTTAAGAGATGCCTTACCATGTAAGTTATGTATTAAAATTCCAAGATAGAAAATAAAAAACAGTATTGAAATGATAAAACATCTTTAGTACAGCTATCTGCTATAATTAGCTATTTCTTTTACTTTAGTCTACTCATCTGAAGAATACTTTCCATTAGTAATATAAATACAGCATGAGCTGTTGCAGACATGGTGACTGAAAGTTTTGCTGTAAACCCTAATGTGATCATTTTTTGATCATTTGGAGAAATTCCCTTTAAGACATTGAAAAGGATATCTTTTCTCCTGTTTTTCCTTTGTCTTAGTACGTATGCATGGTTCACTGGCCAAAAAATAGCCATTGTTATCATATTGCAAAAATTAATTGAGATGATTTTAAGTTATCATAATCCTTAATAAATACTTTTCTTCTAGATAACAGTTTGCCATTGACTGAAGGACTTGAGTTTGGCAGTAGCTGCTGAATGTTGCTGTCTTTTTACTTGTTTAGCAACAAGTATGGGATCTTGCAAAAGAGAAAATACAAGCGTATTTTGTATACATAGAACTTCAAAAAGCTGTCAGTACTTTTTAAAATAGATCTGAAAGTACTTTAAGAAAAATATGAAAAAAATCATAGAGGAGAAAGCAAGCCACTGTATCTGTCTGCTTTTTAAGCTGCTCCTCAGTTTAAGTTCCATGTCTTAGACAGAAAAGTCACAGATAAATGTAAAACTTCAGATGGGGTCTAACTGAGAGAATATAAAGACACTTGAATTAATTAATGTACTATAACCAATAAAGCTCTCCTAGCAATGCACCTGTGTGGTCTTTTATGCATGTGGAGAGGTATGGAGAGGCATAGAGTGTACTGTGCTGTAACGATTTAGCCTCAAATTCATGTAAAAAATTAAAAAAAAAGCAAAGTGAGTCGTAAGGGTCACATCAGCATCTGTTCGGTTACCTAATTGTGAAAAATACAGGTCGAAATATTCTCACAAAGATTACATCAGACTTCTCCTAGACAAGTCATAGTAAGGAAAAAATGATTGTCACATATCCCCGTGCAAACATATAGCCCGGGAAGAGAGAATTTTAACAAAATAAGTTATTTTCAGCTTCTTTGGAGTCTCTTTACTGACAGACAAGAGCAGTGGAGAGAAAAGAAACTTTGTTAAGAAGTCAACATGGTTAAAGAAATCAAGACAAGTAATGATAAGATAGGTCAGTACTTTAAAACGTCAGAGGGATGAAGATTTTAAATATTTTTGAACCATCAATGAGCTGACTCAAGATATTATATTTTGGGTTCTTTTGGTTTTTTTTAATGAACTCAAGCCTTTTCAAATTCCCTCTAATAGATATCTTGGCTGCATTGCTTTTTATTTGGCATAAATATTGTTAGAATACTCTAATCAATTTTACGCAAAAACTTATCTAGGCTTTACCAATGCCTTCAATTCAAGTATTGAATGTTGTTTGTTCTCTTAAAGCAAGGGTTAGAATGACAACATACAATTTCATACTTACAGCTCAGTCTTTTAATCAGCTGTATTTCAGAGCTGCATGAGTAAAACAAAATTTTCTGCAGTTTTAAAACATCAGAAATGCATATTAGGATAATTGCTTTCACAGCTAATGGACTGGTTTAGTATCTTCTCTGTGAAGTGCTTCATTGTTAACTTAGCCAATGTAGTCCTATCAAAGTTTAATGCTTCAGATGAAGCATATAATTTTAACCTAATGTGCAGCATCTCTAGTTTTTCAAACATTACGATACGTACACGCATCATACGTGTGATACGTGATTCCCGTATCACACGTATTATAAGAGACAGAAATGTGCAGCTTGTTTAATAAGCCATACATATAGTGTAACCAGAATGCCTTAGCTCTCTTGAATGATTTGGAGTTTTAAGGCAGGGATGTTTTGTTTTGTGTTATTTTGTTTCCCCTAAATAAGCACAGGTGAGCCAATGCAGCTATCCCCATCTCGGCTAAGGAAGATGTATGGTTACCCCACCAGCAAGCAGCACTAAAACAGATTTCTCTCTTTTTCTTTTTCTTTTTTCTCTTTTTTTTTTTTTTTTGAAAGAGACTCTCTGTCTCTCCCATGCTTACTTAAATAACCACTTGACCACTTAATAGGGTGATAGTCTTAATCTGATCCTAAATATCCATCTCCACAGCTTGCTGCTTTACAGGAATGCTCTGCATTTCAGAAAGCTATAACCTGCTGTAATCTGCTTTGTTTTTTTATGCCTAAAGAGTTTACAGAAACTTGGATGCAGTAACAGACATACCATGTATCAAAAAAGCATTTATTATCCAAGTACTTATACTTGACCTGAATTACACAGTGTTGATTTACTGTCCAAACCTTCTAGACCGGTAGATAAACAAAAAAGGATATTTAAAAGTAACTGATATAAAGTAAATTTGGTAGATTTGGTAGATTTGAAAACCTCCTTCTGGTTATTTGTTATTTTTGCCCATTTTGTCTTGCAGCTAATTATGCAGACATAAGAAATGAATGCAGCATGAGGGCTGCAGTGTCCTAGAGTAACATCCCTGACAGCTGTTAGTTTTTCCTTCCTCTGAGGTGCAGTCTCTGTTATTGATCGATGCACAGACAAACACATCAAAATCTAACACATACTTAGGCTGTATGTTTTCCACCTTTTGCTTCTTGTCAGTTTGATCTTTACTGGAGGGAAAATACAAGCCACTTACCATTCACATTGCCAAAGGGCATCTGTGCTGCTCATTTGCCCAGCCCTGTAGAGATTGGTGCAACTTGCTAGGATTAATAAACATGTCTGTAAAAAATGTGCTCTAGATATCATTTGTAGAAATAAATCCAAATTAGCTCACTGTGTGCTCTTGTCTATGTGTAGCAAAACAGATCCAGGCACTCTTCCTAGGAAACTGAACTAATCTGTACGGTAAAGATTATTTTTTCGGCCAGATTCACCTGAATACATTTTGAAAACACTGACAAACACAACTTCCGGACCCAAAAGAAAAACTTTGTTTTGAAAAGGTTTTGAATACTTCATTTTGTTTCCTGGTTGAGAAAGAATTTAATGTTTCTCAGCCTGTAGTTCATGGAAGCAACATATTAAAACATTAAATTTTAAAAAAAATTAAAATTATATATTTAATCATATGTTCTCTGTCACATGAAAGAAAACAAATGTAATGGAAAAAAGGGTGATTACTACATACTGATATGACCACTCAAAACATAGGCTAACATTTAGGAACAGCAAATATGAACAGTATTGCCATGATGCGGCACAAGATGGCAAAAGTCTAGATTTTGTTTTTTCAAAACAGTTAACTGGTTACTCGTATAAGTGTCCCATGGACCATAAAGAAGGCTTAGGAAAATAATTTTAATATTTTTATAAGCACCATCTCAATTTAAATATTTCTCTTTCAACCTTCATATTTTATATTTTTTTATGTACAAGATAATCAAAATAATAAATCATTTTGAAGGGAAACTTGACGCATTTAATTCAAGAAATATTGAAACAGAACAGTTCTGTAATTCCTAACCATTCACATTTTCTTTCCTGAAGCAAAGTTTTATAAAATCTCCATTGTATCAGAGGTACTTAATCTCTGCACTGATTGCTTATATCATGCATACATTAAGGATGGAACACAGGAAAATGTCACATATTTTGAAGGAATCTCTTTCTCTCCTACTCATATAAAAAAGCAAAAAATAATAAAATACAACTGTAAGTTTAGTTCACCTTCATTTCACTGTCTTAAAAACATACCTCATACAAGTTGATCCTACATTGTTCAGACAGGTAATTCACAAGAATATCGTCTACGAGAAAACATATTCAGAACTGAAATTCTCTAGTGAGAAATGAGATTTCTTGAATATTACAAAATGCAGTTGTTCTGCATATGTATTATCAACCAACAACAAAAATCATATTCTGATAAGAAAGGATCTAGATTTCTATTATAAGAATAGATGAGACCCAGTTGCAAAGAAGTACATGATACCAGTATATCAAGGTACACATAAGCAACAACAATAATAATAATAATAAAAACCTAACTGTTATTCAGGATTTAAAAGAATATTATATATATATATATATATATACACACATATATACACATATATATACACATATATATAAAAGATGTGTCTGTCTATTGACTTTCCTGAGCAAGGGAGAGAGTTGAAAGGGAAAAAGGAAAGCCCACAATAGCAAACATCTGCCTAGCCAAGAGAGTTTTCTGGAGAGAGGATGCCAAATAAAGAGTATGCCAAATAAAAAATATATATATATATACACGCACATATATACATACATACATACATATATATATATATATTTATTTATTTATATATATACATACATATATATGGATTCTTGTCCCAGGAAAGCAGATGACCAGAATGAATTTGTGCATGACTATTAGCATTCTGGAGAATAGAAATGTTACACGTGTGCAAAAAGGACAGTCCATTTCACATAAATTCAGACTTATTTGTGGTAATTCATTGAGAAATGCTGCTGTTAATGCAGTATCAAGCTCATACCAAAACTAGTATGTGCAATTCTACGGGAGGATCTACTGACTGGAGAAATTTGATATTTTTCTGGTAAAAATGACCTATTTGCAAGTTAACTGTGTGCTTTGTGTCACCTGCTCAGGCATTTATATATGTTATCTAGAAACATACAGGACTACTTTTGCTCAAGGACTTATGTTCTTTAATTTTTAGGTTTGTTGCTTAAGTCATTAATATTATTTAAATGTGAATTTTATGTGTGGTATGGCTACTGAAGCTTCTTCCAAGTTATTCCACTGGGCTGTAAAATGCGCTTTAAGACTAGTCTAGGTTTAGATAGCTTTGGGACATGTATAATCACACTGAATAATTCCAATTCTGTTAGCTTCCTTGGAGGTTTCTCAAACACTTTGATGCATTCCATTTTCCTATCTTTCCCTCCCTCATCAAAGTCACAATGAATTCCCGTAAGAGGCATTATAAGAATATATCCTCAGGGTTATGATTTATTCTTAGACAGACAGAATGAAACTCAATTTTCTCCTTCTTCTATCCCACTATTATTCATAGGGGATTTAGAAATGATAAGTTTCATTGGCTTAGATTCAAAGGGAATTTAGGAGCTAAAGTATCCCAATAAGTAATTTTTAAGCGCTGGTTCCAAGGATGGAATTGTAGCATTAACCTCCATATATGATTCATGAGAGAAGTCAAGCATCTTAAAACAGGATCCATAAAAATGTGCATGCTAAAAAGTAAGCTGCATTTAATTCCCTCTTCTCCTTTTTGACATGGTCTGATCTATGACTCTCACTTGTCATTTCTCTGTAGAACTTTTCTATCCCTATTGTTCTGGATGCCAGGATAAACATAGCAGATAAGTACTGAAAACCTTTCCGCTTTACATATAGTAACAAATAATATTCATCCAGAAAAAAAAAAAGAAAATAAATGGTAATCTGCTAGACTTGATCTAGCCTTCAAGCAAGGTAAGTGAAAGTTAAAGAAAGCACTTTTTTCAGGGATTAATGTAAGGAAAAAAATCTTGACAGTGAGGGTGACAGAGCACTGGAACAGATTTCCAAGAGAGGTTGTAGAATCACCTTCTCTGGAGATAGTCAAAACCTACTTGGATGCAATCCTGTGTAACCTGCTCTAGGTGAACCTGCGTGTGCAGAGGGGTTGGACTAGATGATCTCTTGAGGTCCCTTCTATCATTCATGATTCCATGATTCTATGACTACCTCAGTATTTCATTCATTGCTTTCATTTGGTACACAGATATTTTGACTAATCACATTTAGATTACGAACACTTGTATGATCTACATTGCCAATAATGAAAACTCAAGACTTTATGATTCGCAGGACAAAATATTCTTATTACACAACTAGGGACAAGAGTTGCCTCTCCATTCTGCCTTGGCAAGTTTCTTTCCTGGACTTATGTATGAGATTGAGGACTTTTGTGTACAAAACAGATAAGATATTGAGTTCCACTACAGATACAAAGCCCAGAATTCTCACATTTCAGATGAGTAATCTAAATGCAGAGATAGTACAGAGGAAAATTTCAAAGCTGGTCTGGATGCAAGCCTTTATGAGTACTAAACTGGTAAATACTGAGTTTATGAATCCTAATAAGGCCTGAGAAAGAGTCAGTAAACCAAGCTATCCCAAACTGCCAAGTTTTGACCATATGCAAAGGAGGAAGCCCAGTGTGGCATATAAAAGTTTCAGAATCACAGTCTTGAGCTAGGGACCTGAGTTTTATATTCATAAATAACCTCATGTTGCTATACCTAGCAAGGTTAATCTTCCTTGTTTCAGTCTGATGTGATCTGTAATTAGATCTGAGTTTTCCATGTGATGTGCGTACATACCAAACAGAGGAAGGATGCAAATGTCTTGTGCTCTGATGTCATGACAGTTGGTTTCCCCGGAGCCATCAGAGTCACACAAACAAATAATAAGGATCACAGCTAGAGTGCATCTTCTGTTTCATAACCAGTAATACTTTGGTTTGTATAGCATCTGTGCACTTGAGGAACAGTTAGGGGAAAGAAAGTATGGATAATGTGGGAAAAAGAGTTATATTGACAGTATTTGGGAAAGCTCCACTGTAGGTGCTCTATTTGGGGTACACACACACAGAATATGTGAGTGGAAAAAATGTGTGACTCAAAGGCTGCTGAAAGCCACTGGTTAAAAACTGCAATATTGCATGTATTGTAAAAACCTTGACTTAATAGTTACAAAAACATTGTGATTAGGTTATAATACATGGTACATACATAATAAATGGTAACACACATGTAATTCACATTTATGATCTTAGAACTGGCCCTATGAGCTTGAGTACAGATGATCATATTTTTTTCCAGTGAAATATTTTCATTAAAAAAAAAAAAAAGTCTCACAGGGCCTAAATGCTTTGTTTGACTCATCACAGCATCACAACATCACAGAATGGTTGAGTTTAGAAGGGACCTCTACAAATCATCTAGTCCAATCCCCCTGCTCAAGCAGGAACACCTAGAGCATTTGGCACAAGGTCACATCCAGGTGAGTTTTGAAGATCTCCAGAGAAGGAGACTCTGCAGCCTCTCTGGGCAACCTGTTCCAGTGCTCTGTTGCCCTCACAGGAAAGAAGTTCTTCCTCATATGGAGATGAAAGTTCCTGTGTTTCAACTTGTACCTATCACACCTTGTCCTATCACTGGCCACCGCCAAGAAGGGTTTGGCCCCATCTTCTTTACATTCTCCCCTCACGCATTTGTACATATTGATAATGTACATGAATCTTCTTTCAATCTTCAACCCTCTCAATCTTCTCAAGGCTAATAATGCTTCTAAAATTTCCTATTAAACTTTCCAGGAAGAGACACCTCAGTACTGAAAGGAAATGCCTCATTAATACAGCCCAATGAGGCTCTATATGTCTATCCTCAGCCTTTTAAACCCCCCTTTAATTATTTTAACACTTTCTTATCTCAGGTTTAACTACATTTTGCCAAATCAAAGGCAGATTCTCTACTCCTGTCAGGCTGCTTCAGAGAATTCAGTTTATTGCTACCAAGATTGTCAAGTCTGGGACAGATCAATCGAGCTACCTCCAAAACAGAAGGCCTAGATGTTCTGCTTGTCAAACACTGGGTCAAGTTCACATTAACTATTTCTTTCTGGGTCATTCTACACCATATATCTGCCCTGAAGCCAATGGCCCTGGAAGGTGTGTCCTCTCGTTTTCATGGTTTTGCAAAGAATTTTTTGGTAACTGACAAATTACCAGGATTCTGGCACTTGAGTGTCTACACTGTAGGGCAGATGATCTTACTGAAATCTCCAGGCTGAGAGCCAGGGAACCAAAACATAACAAAGCTAAGTCACTCAGAGGATTTCTCAGCAACTCAAGGCTCCACACAAAAACGATGGGACCAAAAAGACCTTATGAGTCTCGACTTTGCCCCTTAAGTCATTCTGCATGGTAGGCCATAATGAACACACATAGCTCCAGATCTGCTCAACAAAACTTTCTTATCAGTACCTCTCGTCAATGCCATCTAGCATCTTTACCTTGGAAACAATACTTCATAAATGCTTCTTTATTGGAAAGCTTTTTCTATATATGTCTATATATATGTTTGATCAAATTGCAGGAAACCATTAAATGGATAATCGTCACAAAGAAAAAGTCACATTTAGGGAAGCTCCTAAAAATATAGGAAGAGTCATCAAGCACTCTGTTACATATAGAAGTAGATATGTTGTAATACAAAGGACTTCCCTGATGGCAAGAAGAGTGATAATGCAAAAGCAAGGAAAGCAATCTAGAATAATAATTATTTGCTTTTTCTTGTTTTCTTGGATAAATAAGTTTTGGAGGCCTTATTTACTATTTTAAAAATCATTTTGATTCCCTTTCCCCTCCCCCTAGATTATTTAATTCTTGCAGTCAAATCTCAAATAAAATCTTAAACAAGTAATTCTATGGATTTTTGATCACTGCCTTCTCCTCCTGTTAATGTACTCTCTTTTCAAATTTAACTCAAGCAGAGTGCAGCCACCTGTCGATTGTAAAAATGCTAAGAAAATCATTCCAGTATTTCATTTCCATATCTTAGAATGTTAAGCCATAATGTGTCACTCTTCTTTTTTTTTCAGCTTCAATGTCAACACACAATGTCAACCTATAACAATATAAAAATGTCACCCTATGACAATAATAAAAAAGTGTTATAGCTGATTTCTCAAGGTTTGCTTCCACATTTGGCATGTGGTTTTATCTCAACTATTCAATCATGTCCAGTTAAAAATGAGGGAATCCATACTGTTAGCATGCTAAGTGTATTCTCTAAACTTCATGCTTTCTTTTATATGCACCTTGAACAGGAAAAACAACAACAACAAAAAAAGTTTTTAAAGTATGAGTTTTTAAAGTATGAGTTTATAAAATCTTTTTCATGTTCTTTATTTCAAGATTTATACTGAATAAATACTGAAATACTGAAAATATTCAGATCCAGTTATGCAGAAGTTGAATGATTGGGTAGATAATGGGAGAGCAGTAGATGTCATCTACCTTGACTTCAGTAAGACTTCCAACATTGCCTCCCGTAAGATCTTCATAGACAACCTGATGAAGCTTGGGCTAGATGAGCAGTGATATAGACTGAAACCTGGACAAATGACAGAGTTCTGAGGGTTGGGCTCAGTGGCACAGAGTGTAGTTGGAGGCCTGTAGCTAGAGGTGTCTCCCAGAAATCAACACAGGGTCCAGTTCTGTTCAGCTAATTTATCAACAGCATGGATGAAGAAACAGCAAGTTTGTTGAGGATACAAAACTGAGAGGAGTGACTGATATACTAGAGGGCTGTGCTGCTGTTCAGAGAAATCTCATCAGGATGGAAAGATGACATAGAGGAAACTCATGAAGTTCAACCAAGGTAAGTGCCAAGTCCTGAACCCAGGGAGTAATAATACCATGTACCAGTAGACACTGAGGGCTGTCAGACTGGAAAGCAGCTCTGTGGAGAAAGACTTGAGAGTCGTGGTGTTTGCAGGCTGGTCATGACTATTGGAGATATTCAAAAGCTGTTTGAACACAATCCTGGACAAAGTGCTGTAGGT
>VZSV01000006.1:10397153-10408269 GCA_013398735.1 Nothocercus julius | reverse complement strand
TAAAACAACTCCTAGAGTAAAATCCACCCTGAAACTGATGAAGTTAGTCAGGCTTAGCAAAATTTATATGAATAGGATTTTTTATTTCCTCTGGGCAGTAAACAATTTGCATGACTTTAGTCTGTTACTAACATGATTAATTTTCTATCACAATATCATATTCATTTTCTATCATTTATGAGGAACTGAAACTCATGCCAAATTAAGTTACAGATACTTCCATTCAGGTCTTCCTATGGCCTAGATAGCATTAGCTTGACAGGATCTTTTTTTCTGCTAAAGCCATGTGCTTGCAATAAAACTAATATAACAGATCTACTAAAACTTATGAATGAATTATTACTGCAATAATATGCAATACTTGAATTTTCTACTTTAATATCAATCCTTTGGAAGCATAGCTGCTGCCGCTGAGAAAAAATAACGGTCTCAGCTTTTATTCTTCTTCATGTGTTGGCCTTAAATTACCCCTTTTCCCAGACAGTCATCTCTCAGTTTTGAAATGCTAACTGGCACCAATATGCTTTTCATACTACTGCAAACCTGTTCTCTTTAATTCTGTACAATATGAAGTGTTTTGTGAATATATGCCAAAGGAAAATTCAATGAACAGAGGGATTCTGTGACGACAAAGAGAAGGGGGGAAGAACATAAAAGATCATTATCTTAGAGCTTTTCAGATAATATTCTTTCACTATTTGTTTTATTTAGATTTACTCAAGCGAAATCAGCCCCACTGTCATAGTGAAATAGGACTCTTGCTTACATTCTTCAGACTACCAGTCATCAATCACTCTATCAAAATTCAGGATGACAGAGAAACCACTTTCCTCCTAAACATATGTATGGGCAATCTTGGTCTCATGAGTTGAACACAAACTCTTTAAAATGCTTTAGGGAGGAAAAAGAGTATTCACATAATGCAGACGATGGCATGGTGAGCACATTATGCCTAAGGGCTTGACAACAGGAAAAAGTGTTTGCCTTCAGCAATACTACTACCTTCTTTTCTGAAGAAAACCCCTGGCCCACAATTTAGCTAAGGAGGTTCTACTCACACAGAAATAGCAAAACAGATTAAAGTAGAAAACGCATATTGCAACTTTGGTTTGGACTCTTATTTTAATGAGCATACTCTCACCCGATTGATTAGTATTACAAATATTGACAGCTTTTCTTTAAGATATAAGCAATATCTTTTCTCTCTCTTTATTTTTTTTTTTCTGTTTTGAATGTTGGGAAGGAATCACCTTCTTCATTTCATCAATTCAATTACTAACTCATTTAGTCTTCTAAAGAGGGGACAAGGCATCCAATAGTAAGGTCAAAGAAATTTACCATAACATACAGATTCATCAATGTATAGATATTCACTTTTACTAAAGAAGAACATTTGGACAAGGAGAGTTGTATCTTTATTGATCCTAAGTCAACAGCAGTTGCAAATTACAGCATTTAAGGCCTTAACTTAAATAAATTAATTTTTGCTGTTATATATTGAATATATAAACATAAAGACACATCCTTCTTTTAAGTTACATTCAAAAAGCATATTTTGGAATTCTACTATTCTTTCCGTTCTATATTTGCACCCAAATTAATGAATTGTTTCCTCCATTAAAAGAAATGTTTTGTTGCCTGAACTTTCTATAAAAAACTGTTTTTCCCCACCCGGTACCTCTTTTTTTTCCACCCCTCACATTTGCCATTGATTTATCAAGTCCACCATGTTGGACTTGCTGTCAGGTCCACTTCTATGTCCTCGCCAGAAGGATTCTTTCTGTTGCCAGTTTATCAGTTCCATATTTTCACCCTGAATATATTCTTTACATGAAACTGCTCCTCTCGGTGCATCCGTTCTGCTTTCACTCATTTCCTCTGCTCAGTTTTCACTTACCTTCCCCATTCTATTCACTGTTTGTCAACAAATTTATCTTATTCCAAATCTCCCTAACACATTTAAGGCAGTTAATCTCATCCTCAACCTGTTGATGTCTTCCTTGCTTTGGTAACCTTGTTTCCTTGGTTCGTATTTCATCTAATGAAATATGAGACTTTTCTTGCATGAATGGGGGAAAAAAAAAAAAAAAAAAAAAAAAAAAAAAACTATGTTAATAATTGCTTTTTTTTTCATGTATCCCCCCCCCCCCCCTGTTTTTTTAACATGAAAATTCTTTTCTAACAGGCTTCTGATTCTTCTTTCTTCTTTCAGGAAAAGGAGACAAGATTGCTGTCTTACTAGAATTGAGAATTTATCAACAAGTTCTCTCTTTACAGTTTAGATTAATCTAGGGATAATAGTAAAGGAGCAGTGGATAAAGTTGTACAACCAGTATGCAGAGTTATCAGTATTGCCAACTAAATGAAACTGTTGATATATGCATTTAAAAATATCAGCATTGCAATGGCTTTGTAACTCATCAAATGACCCAATATCTTCCATTTCTATCAAGAAACAGAAGTCTAGAAAAGATTGAAATAATTCTGACTGTTAGTCCAGATATGATAGCACAGGGAGGATAATGATTAATGAATTAGTAAAGAGTGATAGAATTAGTAAAGAGGACTGGAATAAGCTATTTTGCAGGAAGAATATATAAATTAAAAGATGAAAGATTCAGATCAGAGATATTGAAAAGACAACTTTCTAAAATCCAGTAGTGACAACTGATCAAGAGACCTCGCAAATCTGAGAATTTACTTCTCCTGGCTCAAATTTTGAGTAGAAAGCTAAGACTGAAAAGATAACAATAATGATAGTAATAATTGTACAGAAATATTTAAAGCATTTTTTTTCCCTGCAGCTTATGCAATAAGAATAAAATATTTTGTTATTACCAAAAACAATCAGCAACCCATATGACAGCTGTTTTTATCTCTTCCTCTAGATTGTTAATTTCAGATTATAGAAGAGCATATTAATTGAAAAGCTATCAAGGAAAAAACAGTCATTGTTAATTTTTATCACATAAAGTATAATTCCAGTAAAAGTTCTTTCACAACCTTTTTTTTTTTCCAAGGACTTTTTTTGAAGGACTTATCAAGGAGATAGAGAGTCAAATACTAGAACATTATTGTGTTTATTTTAGCTATAGAAAAAGCCTATATTTATTTTGTTTAGTCTAAGGATAGCCTTGTTGCATTAATATATTGTACTTATGTGTCTGGACTATGCCTATCTTCTGTCATAGTGTGTCCAGCTTACAGAACAAAAAATAAGTTCATTAATAATAAAGCAGCACATGTGAATGTATTAGTGCTGGACAGACAACCAGTGATCAAAATGCTGCATAATACTCTTAATATGTTTGTTTTTCAGTCACAATCTCTAGTAAAGTTCAAGTTATGGATCAAACATAATAAGAACAAGTACATCTGTTCATATTTCTTGCTGTGTTTTCTACCATACTGCCCTGAATACATCTCATACAAATCTCTTCTTAAAATGAATTGGTTCTATCAAGATTAGAAGAACTGTTGTCTTTTTACTAGAAATGGCCTGGTGGTATCTCAGTCTTTTTCATACAGCTTTGGATCCACTTTTTTATTTAAATTACATTAGGATTCATCTGCAGTCCTACTTACCTGAAAATGTAGACGATACTATAAACTACAAGAAAGAGGAACAACTGTACCCTTGCAGTGGGTACAATACCAAATGCACCACATAAAATCAAGCTCAGTCACTGAAGATGTGTTGCCAGCTTGAAACACAGCATAGCTAATTGTCAGGATTGACACATCACAAGGTATGCATGATACAAACTTAACAATTTCATGACACATGTTAGGATTTCATGACAGTGTTTTTGTGAAAAATAAAGTGGAAAAAGTCCTTTCTCTACTTTATGGAAAAAAAGCCTGCAACAACTATGTTGCCATTGTCAGGGCAGACAAAAGAAAATAATATGGTATATCAACTGACATCATATACTAGTAATAGGATTTATTCCACCTAGCATACAGAAAAAATACTGGGTCATACAAGACATTCACTTAGGATGGTCACTTTATTATCACGTAAAAATAGAAATCCCTTGGATGAATACAATAGAAACCTCTAGATCCAAGAAGTATAGCTCAGACAGTCATACTGGGGTTGATTTTGCTTGCTTTGTAGACCCGTCAGTGAACTATCACTGATTTCTTTTAGAGCCAATAAAGGGAAATAAGCAACTGTAGAAACCCAGTTTCTTTATGTTTCTGATTAGGAAGAGATACATTGTTGCTTCTTTTTTATATACATAATAATTGAGAACAATATATATTTAATGGACTAATTGCAGTTTTGGTCAAAATCGAAAATTTGGAAATACTCTAAAATGATTAATCTATACTTCTATTTTATTTCCTCAAGAACCTTTTTTGCTCAAAGAACAACAAATGTGCCAAAGTCTAATCAGTAACAAAACTGCACTGAAACCCACAGAAATACTCTGCATGACTAATGAGAGATAAAGTGCAAATCTGAAAACAGCAACAGCAAAAGAAATAAAGAAAGCTATGCTTCAAATCAAGTATATTGTCCTTTCAATTAGACATTCCATGTAACGGCCTGCTGCAAATTTCTAGGAAAAAAAAAAGTAGCAAAACTCATGGTTCTGCAAAAATTTGCATATTTGCTTAACTTTATGCCCTGTAAGTGGCTCAACTAACTTCACCAGGACTGCTTACAGTGCATAACGTTAAGCTCTGGTGTAAGTCTTTACAGCATCAAGGCTGGAGCGTGCAGCCCTGGGCATTCATGGCTTGAATCTCTGCAGCTGAGTGTCTCTTTTCTCTGCCTCTCCTCCAATCTTCCAGAGGATGTTTAGAATAACAATCATGCTGAGTTTTGCTGTAAACTGGAAAAGACACTAGAGAACAAAATGCTCTTCCTTGGGATTTCCCAGAGGGCAGACACTAAATTATACATACCTTCAGTTTCTGCTTACAATCTAAGAAAATACGCACCACACATCATGCGACCAATGTTGGATGCAACTGACTTTTAAAATAATTCTTTTGCACATTTTTGCTGGAGCCATAAGGGAAATATGACCATTGAAAGTATATTAAATGTATTCTTCCATCTAATTTATTTTTGATTTCAAAGATGTGCATTTTCCAGACACGTTCTAGTGCCTTTCTTTATATTCTTTAACACGATTGTCAGCATTTTTTGTAAACACAAAGCCAACTTCCTGCTCTTTCCCTGTATTCAGCCTCTCTAACAAATCTCTGCATGATCCATCAAAGGTTTCCATCATGGTATACCCGCCAAAAGTATTGGCCAATATGTGAAGTTAGATAAAAAAATTACTAATTTTAAAGTGACTAAGCAAACAGAAAAATGCATTAGCATGGGATTAATTATACTACTACTTGTGTTCAAATTTAAAGAATATTTAGTATAAGGTAGATATTTCCAAAGCTTTTGAGTCTCCAGTGTTTACACAATTGATGAAATTGCTGCTTCTCCTTGCACACCATCTGTATTTCTAAGTGTTTACTAGTTGGTTTATGAACTATTCCAGTGGGAGTTTTCACTGTTTTAAAAATGATCTCGAACATATTGTCATATTCCTTTCTGCTGTATCTTTGCATATTTTCATTTTATAAAGGCTCTGATTTTTTTGTATTACCTTATGCAGAAATTTATCAAAAGATAAGAGAACAGAATCAAGGCTAACATCTTAAACTGCAGTATTTGTTTCTTATTATCTTCAAATATACTGAGTTCCCTTCTATCTTTGAAAATCAATTAAGAGCGTCTATGAAGGTCACCTCTAAATGAGAAATTGGATCTATTTCTGCTAAGAGGTCTTCTGCACATCATAAAAAATGAAATCACTGCATTTGGCAGTATTAATATCCTTGCTAATCAGCAGATCTGCCCAGAACAATTGAAAAAGAAATAGTCCTCAAAAAAAGTATCTTTTTAACCCACAAAAGTTCACAAAAACTACGGCATCTTTAATTAGCTTATTTTTGTGGGACTTCTCCTGAGATAGGACTGAGGACCACTACCATTTTTGCTACAGGAAAGTGGCACGATAAAGTGTTAATTTTTTTAAAAAAATATTATTTTATTTATTTATTTTTATTTATTTCTCTCTCTCAGCAACAGAAAACCTGGACTGAAATTTTAGAGCTCTTTCCCATCCAAAGCGATCAATATACTAGGAGGCTACCTTGCCATTCTAAAGGTAGCACAAATAAGTTTTGTACAATAATCACCTCTTAACACTCACCACTGCCTCCAGATTCTACTTTCCTCTCCATTTCCATCATGCAATGAGCGATAATTGATGTAGGGGACCCTAAGATGAAATGGTGAAGTGCTATTGCACATTTTCTTTATTTGCTTGGTTTTTTTTTGCTTTTAAATCTCCACGAAGGATCGGGTTTTGCTTCCACTCTTTTGTTCCTCCTTTGCAATCCAGCTCACAGCAAGCGTGTTCCTACTGGAACAGAAATCTCTTTCTCTCTCCAAACTGGAATCAGAGGAATAACAAAGGAGAACAAGCTCCCTTCAGGAGCAGACACTTTAGCTATCCCTCATTAATGAGCTATCCCTCACTGTAACGAGCTATCCCTCATTACAGTTCTGAGCAATCTCTTTCTTTTGATTTGTTTTTCCCAAATCTTTTCATCCCCACTGAGCTTGCATATAATTTTTCCACATAGATCATGATGCACAATGTAGATCTATATATCTGGCAAGTAATAAAATTTTCTACTTTCTGCTGTACTCTTCCCTACATTGAAAAATATTGGCCCCAGCAGTCATCTTAGTTGTTGTTCTCAAGTCCTCTTAAGATGCAAGCAAGTGCTTCAAGAATTAGTAATCAGAGTGTGTGATATTGAGTGCAATTTTTAAAGTTAGTGATTTTGGTAAGCAAATACTCAAAGTCACATTGTATCAAAGTCTGTTTAGCTGATTACTTTGAGGATCTTAAATCAAATTATTTGTATAAATATATAAGCCATCATGAACAAAACACTTTACTGTTATTTTTGAGAAAAATTGTTTGCAAAAAGACAGTGTCAGAAGTTCCACAATGGTTGTTTGGGCAACCTCTTGTAAGTATCTGTAAAGACTGACCTGTTTATTTTGATTCAGCTTCTGGCTTTCCATGATTTAAATAGTCTGTATACAAAGATAATATTTTAACCTTAATTAGTCAATTTAAGAATCAATGTATCATATCCTTTTACAGAGCTAATGAACAGTAAACTAATTGTTATTCTGTACAATGCTTTTACAGATGTGTTTGAGTAATTGCTTTTCAGATAGGCCCCAACTCAAAAAATAGCTTAAATTTTGTTTAACTTTGTGCTTTTTGGGTTGATATACATTGATAAATTTCTCTAAATGCAGAATGTTTTTTTCTTTAGTTTAGTTTTTCTTAAGTTTTTAGTTTTTCCTTAAGATCCTGAGAGACAGACCTTTGGGGTGGATCAGCCAGTATCTTTTCCTTAAAGTGAGCACCCCAAAACAATTTTGTATCTGCCTGCTGCCTCTCAGTTAACAATCTTTCAATTTTCTGGGTTGCAACAAACCCTATAATGTCTCTCTAGATCTTTAGAAAAAGTCTCTTTTTTTTCATATCATTTCCAAGATCTACTGTGTGAAATGATCACTGCTAATGCTAATATGTGCTAATGATCACTGCTGATCATCTCAGGAATCCTCCAGTCACTGCCTCACTGCCCTGGGAACTCATTTTCTTGTGGATTGAAGTAGTATCTGCCCCACTTCCCTCTGCAAAAATTCCTCAGAGGATGTTCTGTCTCCTTTCTCCTGGATGAGTACACCTGATTCAAGATGAACCAGTCGCAGCAGGGCAAATACCTACTTTTTCTCCCTACTAATATATTTTTTCCTCCCTCCATAATATACCAGAATAGGAAGAATCATAGAATCATAGGCTCATTGTGGTTGGAAAAGACCTTCAAGATCACTGAGTCCAACTGTAAGCCCTTCAACACCATGTCTGTTAAAGCCTACGTTCCTCATCTACATGTTTCTTGAACACTGCCAGAGATGTTGCAGCATGTGTTAAATGAAATAAAAAGACCAAAAAAAAAAAAAGTAGATATAAAGCCTGCATGAAAAATAGAAAGTATTTCTTCTCTTGCTCTACTTATTAGTTGTAATTATAATTTCACAGTGTTTGTTTATGTGCAGAAGCAATGCCTGTTGGATCTTATTAACTTGCATGTAGATGTTTGAGCAATCAAATCCTATTAATTTCAAAGCATATTCTCAAAGGAGATTCTTTAGTTGATGTAAATTAATGAAACCTTTTTTGACAACACTAACAAAAATAAATGGCATTAAGACCAAAATTTGTAAGCATGGAGAAGCAGAAGGAAAAGAAAAAAGAGAGCTGGTAGAACAACTCTGTTACAGTTTTAGAACCTTTGCTTTTATCAACTGGTCTAAAGTGCAGTGTCAATTGAAATAATATTATAAAAGGCCTTAGTCCTACTGCAAATTACAGAAGCAATCTAATACTATTCCTCTGTAGAGCAGGAGGAAAAGTTCTAGTTGTCTGAGCAGCAGCAAAGCCAGTTCACCAGTGACTCCAATATATCCGTACAGCAAGTCTTCTTTCCAACATATTTCTTCAACACCTTGAAGTCATGTATTTAATCTTTTCTAGAGTTTTAGTTCTTTAAATACAAGCATAAGGAAAGAGAAAGCTAGAAGTTGCCTTACTCACTTTCACCGCTCTTCTCTGAGGCATCGTTAGTTTTTTTGAATATCCTTCTTGAAGTGTCAATATTTGAATTACCTGTAGAATTCCAATGCCAGACAAGGATACTAATATTATAACTTCTTCAGTCCTATTAAATATTCCAATGTGTACATAAAAGGAAAACATATGTAGAAGAAATTATCTTTTTTTTTTTTTTTTAAAAGACTTGCATTGGACCAGATGCATATTAGGGTGGCATGTTAGCCAAATTATCTATCATAACCCTTCCAATATTTGCTTCTCCTTCTCAGTATACAGCTTGCTTTCTCTATTCATATCTGTATTATTTGATACATATGAAATTTAACTGCTATTAGTCATTGAAAAGCATACTGTTTGCTCTCATCACCAGATCATTGCTGATACAGTAGCTTCGAAGTTGAGAAAGTTAACAGAAATATGTTTTTGTTTGTTTGCTTTATATTCCATTAACATATATGGTGATTGCAGTCCAAACTTTTCTCATTTCCTAGCCAAGACTCTAGAGCTGAAGCAAAATATTAACAAAAAAAAAAAGTGTTTTTCATAGCCCATAGCTCTTTCATTAGTTCCATTGTGGCAATTCAGCGTTAAGTATTTACTTGTTGCATCTTTCCCCTCTCCCTTTATATTGCACTAGTTTATTAGTAGATCCTCTAGAAGGTGAGTTTCTGTTTCTACAGAAGTTGAAGATATCTCAGCTGAACAATCTTTTCCCTCTAGAAATAAGCCTAATGCTTAAAAGTTAAAGAAAAAAAAAAAAAGCAGTATGACATATCACACCACTTAGGTAGTCAGTTCCAGAATTTTTGACCTTTTATCTGCCTTTTATTTTCAAGGAAAAAAAAAAAAAGTATTGGAATTTTTCTATTTCCTCACTATCCTTCTGAGAAACTGTCAATAATTTCAAGGCATCTTACAAAGCAATGTTGCTAAACTTTATATATACTATCTTTACTGGTATTCTCTGTCAGGTTCAGAAGACTATCCATGCTTATTAGACTTGGCTTGGAAAAAAAAAAAAATCTTTTATTTCTTTCATTAATATATTTTTCCTAGTAAGATTCAACTTCCTTTCAACAGGGGAAGATTTCTTTAGAGGCGCATTTTGGCTGCCCTTTATATAAGTAACACCAGGTATTTTCTACTCAGGCATCCAGCTCATTCAAACTTTTGTCCCTCTTCTCTTGCTCGTTCCTGCCTTTTCCTACTGACATCTGTTTCTGCCATTTAGAAGAGTCTCATCTGCCTGTGTGACTATAAGTTGCTACGTTCCTCCTGCATCTCTATATTTTCTGATTTCTTGGCAATCAGTTCCTCACTTTCTTGACTCTGGGATGCTTTCTGAATCTATCTATATTTTCTTCTTGAGAGTAATCTCCCTCTTCAATAGTTCATTTAAATAAAACCAATTAAAGCTGCCAAAATTCTCTGTCCTTATCAGAGCAGATGATGTAGAAGACTTCCTGCTACTCCAGGGAATTTCAGTGTATTTCAATGCACCCAATCAATATCCATTCCTGTCAAATGAATATCACTCATAATTAATTTCACATTTAAATTAATTAAAGCTTATATTTCATGGTTGGAACATTGATAATGAGACAGATTTTTTTTTTTTATTGTCTAATAATGGGATTTGTTTGTTTTGTTTAGCTCGTGTATTTATAGTAAAAATGCTCCAGTCCTTAAGCATTAGAACTGAAAGTCAGGTTCCAAAGAACATATCCAGCAATCACACAATGTACTAGGGATTCTTCAGACTGCTAAAATAAAAATAAAGTTGTTATGAATTATAGACAATTCCTGAGCATCTACACCCTGAAGTATTACACACTAGACAAAGAAATTGAAAATAAAATAATAATTTGAAGATGCTTCTCAAAATGAGCTAGCTCTTTTCAATATATTAGCTTTTTGTAATGAAAGCCAGTTTGAAAACTGTAGGTTGGATTCATCTGACCAAACATAAATTTCTATACATACCTACCACTAAACAAGAAAACCTAAGATGCTTTTATACTTTCAGGAGACAAAATGTTAGCTTTAAGGTGTGATTAATGTTATCCAAGAGTCAACATTTTCAACATAGCAGATGAATCATACGAATATGCTTTTTTATATTTTTTCTTCTCCAATGCTACTGGAGAGATCTATATTTTAAACATTCAAATGGACAGGAAGTGAAGCTCTTTCTTTCCTCCTGGTAGAAAATTTTTAGTGATTGCAGGAATATTTTTGGAAGCAAGACATCTTGAACAGGACTTGGTCTTTGATTTTTCATTTGATGCAATATGTTCAGAATCTCAATGATCACAGATGCATTTCAGAAGGAATGACAAATGAAACTATGCTATTTGCTAAGCCAAATATAATTCAAAAAAAAAAAA
>VZSV01000006.1:10377542-10396633 GCA_013398735.1 Nothocercus julius | reverse complement strand
GAGAGAGAGAGAGAGAGAGAGAGAAAAGTCACAAAATCATAGAATAATTGAGGTTGTATGAGACATCTGGAGATCAGCTAGTCCATTCCCCTTTATCAAAGCAGCGTCTACTAGAACAGGTTGTCCAGGCCTGTACCCAGATGAATTTTGAATATATTTTGAATATGATAGAGACTTCGCAACATTTCTGGGCAACATGTTCCGATGTTTAACTGTCCTCATTGTGGGAAAGATGTCTTTTGTTTACATGGTCTCCTTTGTATTTCAATTTGTGCCTAATGCTGCTCGTCTGTTCACTGAGAATATCACTCCATTTTCTTTAAACCTCCCCACCAGGTATTTATAAACATGGATCAGATACCCCTGAGCCCTCTTTTCTCCAGCTATATACTCCCATCTGTATCAGCCTCTCCTGGTGTGGGAGATGTTACAGTTCCTTAATTCCTCAATTCCTTTGTGTGTCTCTTTGCTGGACTTGGTCCAGTATGTCCCTGTTTCTCTTGTATTGTAGAGCCCAGAAGTGGACACTCCAGATGTGATCTCTCTGATGAAATATTTCAGGTTAAGTGAAAAAATAATTGACACAATGTTGTTAAGGAAGGAACTATATCCAATAAATGACAGAACACAATGTAAGCATATTGATAGTCACATCTGTTTGGGGCAAATACAGAGACTATCACAATAGTTGTAAAGGTTTACAGAGTAAGTGATGCTGCATTATAAATGCAATACCACTGTCAATTTTTGGCAAATCTCCTTGTTGTATCAGTTCAGACAAATAACATTCAGCTTTTATTTGGTAATTTTAAATGGATGAAAAGTCAGGATTCATTAAAAATAATAAGAAAGCTCCTTAAGGAAAAGTTTTAAAGAACATTTTTATTGATTTCAGAAGATTCTTTTTTTTTGTTTTGTTTTGACCATCACAGAGTATCTTACAGTCTTTTACTGAAATGTACAAGTCAGAGGTACAGGAGAAAAAACACAACTATATTTTCAAAAAAAAATAAAAAGAAGAGAAAAAAAAAAAGGTGCAAGTTTTTGAATCAAACAATTAATTGTGAAATACTCATAAAAGAAGTGCATACCCTCAAACTACTATAGAAATACCTGTGCAACAAGAGCAACTTTTTCTCTGCAAAGCCACTTTCAAAGTGAGTTTTCAAACTGAAAGTTCTGGGAATGCTCTGAAGAAGAAAATATGTTTTCAGCTAATATTTGTGCTTAAACATTACATACCCAGGAAGGAAAGCAGTGCTCAAAGTACAACTGAAGACATTTCTATGCTGAGGAAGTGCCATTAAGCTCACCATCTATTAACAACAAATATGAGGAGATGCAAATATAGGTTGGAGATAGTACAGTCAGTGAATAAGTAGTCATTGCCCTTTGCTGACGTCATGAAAGGTCCATTTGCAGATGTTGACATTTTGTTTAATTTCATAGAAAACAAACTACTCTAACCGCAGGGACCACCTCTTTGGTAGATGAGCTAACAAGGACAGGGTGCTACTGGACCTGATACTAACAAACAGAGATGGTCTAGCTGGAAATGTGACGGTTGGGGGAAGCCTTGGCTGCAGTGACCATAGATGTTGGAATTCAAGATCCTGTGAGGAGGAAGATGAACAAGAAGTAGGATTGCAACCCTAGACTTAAAGAGAGCTAACTTCGACCTCTTCAGGGACCTACTTGGAGGAACCCCATGGGCCAGGGCCCTGCTTGGAGGAATCCCATGGGCCAGGGCCCTAGAATGAAAAGAGATCCAGGAGAGTTGGCTGATATTCAAACACCACTTTCTCCAAGCTCAGCATTGGAGCATTCCTACAAGAAAATAGTGGAGCAAGGGGGTTAGGAGAGCTGTGTGGATGGGTAAGGAGCTGCTGGGTAAACTTAATGAGAAAAAGAGTGCATACATAATGTGGAAGAAGGGCCAGGCCACATGGGAAGAATGTAGGAACATTGTCAGAGAATGCAGGGATGCAACGAGGAAGGCCAGTGGCCAGTGATGTCCCACAGGGGTCAATATTGTTCCCAGTGCTGTACAGCTTGGTCATCAATGACTTGGACAAGGGGACAGAGTGCACCCTGAGCAAGTTTGCAGAGGATACTAAACTGGGTGCAGTGGCCAACACTCCAGAGGACTGTGCTGCCATTCAGAGGGCCCTGGACAGGATGAAGAGTTGGGCAGAGAGGAACCTCATGAGGTTCAACAAGGACAAGTGCAGGGAGGAATAACCCCAGGCACCAGTACAGAATAGGGGTTGAGCTGCTGGAAAGCAGCTCCACAGAGAGGGATTTGGGAGTCCTGGTTGACAACAAGTTAACCATGAGTCATCAGTGTGTCCTCGTGGCCAAGAAGGCGAATGGGATCCTGGCCTGCATCAGGAGGAGAGTTGCCAGCAGGTGGTCCTGACCCTCTCCTCAGCCCTGGTGAGGCTGCACCTGGAGTATTGGGTGCAGTTCTGGGCTCCCCAGCACAAGAGGGACCTGGAACTTCTAGAGAGGGTCCACCGTAGAGAGCCAAGGATGATTAAGGGACTCAAACATCTATCTTATGAGGCAAGCTAGGCCTGTTTAGCCTAGGGAAGACTGAGATGGGATCTTATCAACATGCAGAAATACCTGAGGGGACAATGTAAAGAAGGTGGGACTAAACTCTACCTGTGGTGACTAGCAACAAAATAAGGGGTAACAGTTACAAATTGAAACACAGGAAGTCTTATCTCCATATGAGGAAGAACTTCTTTCCTGTGAGGGTGACAAAGCACTGGAACAGGCTTCCCAGAGAGATTGTGGAGTCTTCTTCGCTGGAGACCTTCCAAACCTGCCTGGATGTGATCCTGTGCCACATGCTCTACGAGTCCCTGCTTGAGCAGGGAGGGTGGACTAGATGATCTATAGAGGTCCTTTCCAACCTCAGCCATTCTGTGATTCTTTGAAACACTGAAGTAACTAGGAAGTAACTGTTAAAGTCATGTCCCAGATCTACTGTTGCTCAAAGTTTAATTACTGCAAATAAACTCATGTTTCTAGCTTGGCCTTTGGCTTGCACTATATATCAATATGCAGGCAAACTTGCTGTTTTGAGCTTGACTGTTGAGAAATTGCCTCCAGTCCTAAAGATTTCCTTTGCAAAAGCACAGAAATGGTTTCATGTCCAAGAAAAGCCTTAAATTCATTAAAAAGGAAAACTTTCATGGTGTTGGGTAACATACATTTTTAATGTGTAAATGTGCTCTTTATTACAAGGCCAATGGTACTTGTTACAGTTGGAAAGCTGTGGTGGAGGGGGAAGGAGATATCAAAGACTGTGTTAACTATACGCCAGACTCTGACAATATCGGATTCACAAACAGTCTGCTGACCGTAGATCCGATCGCCTTCCTAGGAGCAAATCGAGTTCCGAAATAGTGTGATCAACTATAAGCTCGACTCTGCAGTATCGGATTCACGAACAGTCTGTCCACTGTAGGTCCAATTGCCCCCCAAACAAGTAGTTGAGTTCACAAACAGCATGATTTATTCAAATGCAACATCTAAAGCAGGTTTCCGGTGTCAGTACAGGAAATTCTCTACTGCAGCGTGGGGTTTTAGCCAGCTCTGATGTACGAATGTGCAATCATCACTCACCCCAGAAGATGGGAGAGGGCTCTCAGTCTCGAGTCTCCTCAGGCAGCGTCCCAACCCAAGGGGAGGAAAGGGGGATCAGCCTGTCGACTGACCCCAGAGTTACAATGGAGTCTTCCTTCCTTCTCCTTTTCCTCCTTAGTTCACCTGTTATACTTTTCTTTACCTTCAGGTGGAGCTTGAGGGACTATAGTCATACTTAATATTGTTATTGATTAGTGAAAAAGTTTCTCGCTTTCATTTAAAGGTACAGTCAATGGAAAATCTAGAGCGCATGCTCAGTGAGGAGTGGTTGTACCTTGGGGGCGGGTAACTTTTGGGATGGAGGTGTGTTTTGGCATTATAATGCGCTTATAATGAGCAAAGTTCAAGCAAAGTTCAGTCAAAAGGAGTGATTTGCCACCCTTGCTGCCTCAGCGCCGGACACGTTATCGTATATCTCCCATTGGGCAGCTACTGTGCGGCTGATCAGCGGCCCAGCACAGGGATGGCAACAGAGTTTGGCCGCGGTGCCTTCACTCTGCTCCATCCTCCGTTACTCCTCTCTGCAGCTGCAAGGAGGACAGGTTGTGCTGCCTAGGGAACTGTGGAGGAGCAGGGTCCAGGGCTACCAACCATCCTGGAAGTGGCAACTGTGTATAACCCCAAGCAAGTTCCTGGAATGCCAAAACTGCTGTCAGGTCCTAGTTTTTCTCTAAGTTTCCCCTTTTCAAGCAATTTTTCCACAGTACTTCTGATAGAGTCTGAAAAACTGATAAATTTGAAGTAATGTTTGAAAGTAAGCATTAGATGAAAAATGTACAGAAGGAAGGTGTATGGTTTACCATACCAGACAGTGTTAATATTTAGATACCATAATTTAAATCTATAACTGTTGAAAAAAGCTAGACGTTTATCACTGTAGCCTCAAGCTACAGATTTTATACAAAGAACATTTTTAAGGCTATTCTTATCTATTAATTTTGTTTTAAACTATGCAGTTTTTTTGCACTTCCAGTTTAACACACCAGTATTCATTTATCACTGTAGGGCACCACAAACAGCTGCAAAGTAAAGATTCAAGTGGATATTGGCATGCTTGCACAGAAATGTAATGTTGTCCTGGATTACATCCACAGTCTAATTTTGCCTGGTAAGGAAAAACACTTAAGTTTGGTTGTTCTTTAATCATTATTGGTTGATCTTTTAAATAATATTGATACAAATCTTTTCTTTTTCATAAGCCATTTTTTTCTCCTATCTCTGTGTTTTACCCTTCTTTTTAAATTAGTTATCAGTTCTGTCTAGATGTGAAACTATCGTATATACCTTGCCTTTTTTGTTAATTAAGGGCCACCTTCCAAAATTTCCTTTGGGGGAAGACAGTTCCCAAGTCTCATAGTATCTATCATATTGTCCTGATGCTCTGTACAAGGCACATAGCAAAGCAAAATTTTCAAAGCTTTTCTGCTTTACTACACTAGTAGCTTAAGAACTTACCTCTAGTAATATACTTATGTGAGAACTGCAGATCAGGAGCAACAACAGAATTAGTATCTACATCCAGCGAAGAGCAAGCAGAGAAGCAAAAAATTTAAAATGAACAAAGTTGCTGCAACTTCAGTTTTTATATGTTATTGATCAAAGATAAAAATATTTATTTATCTCGTAAATTATACAAGGACAGTGGATGTATAGGTCTATGGAAGAAGTACGTGAATATAGAGATTTCACTTTATGGAGATTAATTTTGTCATCTTGCTCATGATGACAGCTTCTGTAGGAGAACACATGTTCTGATACAGAGCATCTAGTGACTAAACTGACTCAAAAATTTGATTAAAGTTTGGCTAGGTTTAGTTCAGCAGCAGAGAAAACAGTTCTGTAGCTTTTAAGGGACCACATTTCTAACTTTTAGATATTGTCTTTACACAGGAAACTGAAATAGCTCCATTAGTTTTGTGAAAATACAGTTGCTAACAAGGATATACCATATAGAACATATCCAATCAAACTAGGAGTTTGGGACTTCATGAATGTTGGCATTGTGGAATTTACCTTTATTTAAAGAACAACTGTTCTTTAAATTAGGATCCTAGAAAAGGATAGTTCAATTCCATTAATTGTGAAAGAAATATGATCTGGTTTAAATAAACAAATCCCCAGTTCCCCTGGACATTCCAAATTCTTTTGGTATCAACCCACATTTTATAAATTAAAACATCTCATCTCATTGTCACTTGTCCGTTGCATAAAATATTTTCATGGGCATTTTTTTCTATTGTAGATACAGCAACAATATGAAGAAATAAAATTAATGTTTTAAATGAAAAAAAACAGAAAAAAAAGCATATAGCTATATTAATGTATATGAGAGTTTTAATGTGTGTGGTATACATATATATGTATAGCTAGAATATATACTTCCCCACATTCATTTTTCTCTCAGTTCCTGTATTTTCTTTTATCCCTGATATAGTGCTCTTTTTTTTGTAAGCTGCAGCATAAACATTTTCAATAGTAATTCTAATTTATCCATGGAAGCATATGACATTTGTTTGATGTCTTAGTCTACTAAGTAGTATGGACCATATGTTTGTCATTGCTCTCTCACAGGCTATACTTTGCTCTATTTTAGGCAAATGGCCATCCTAGATTCATCTGATTTTTTATAGGCATTGGCACAGAAATATCCAAAGTTTTGTGTTACTCATTTTTTTTTTTTTTCCATAAAATGCATAGAGTAGAAAATATTCTAAAGCAATGGTTTGGCTGGAAAAAAAAAAAGATTGAGCATCTGCCAGTCTTTGAGTAAACTGGTTTAAGATTCACATGAATAGAAAAAAGGCAAAAGCACCTCACAGACTTTTAAAAAGATAAAATATCTTATCCTATTCAAAAATAATCTGCCAGACTGAAAGAAAGAGAGAGAGGTTATAGGAAAGGAAGCGAGAGAAATTCTGGAAAAGGATGTAAACAAAGCTGAAACAACTTTGAAAAGATATGAAATCTTTTAAGTCTGATTTCATGGATAATTCAAAATACTTTAAATAATTGTTTTAACTTCAACAGTGTGCTATTCATCAAAGCATTTTGGAAATCGACTTGCAGTAACTGTCTGTCCAAAAGTACAACTGATTTTCTAATTTTTCTGTCTCAGTTTATGCAGGCAAATAGACCCAAAATGAAACAAAAAGGCCCCAACAGTTTCTCAAAGATCATTAGGTATTGCCAAAGAAAACATTTTCCAAGTATACATCAATATCCAGAATGTCAGATAAAATATATATTTTTACTAATAAATGAATATCACTTAATAGAACACAGCATTATGGTATGAAACATTATTGTTTCAGTTTTCTTTGTAGCTTCCCGTAGGGCTGAATTCGAGGTAGTTTCTCATTGCAGTTTGGTAATGTACAATTTGAGGGTTAAATTTTAGCTATAATCCATTTATTGGGGTCTCTCTTGACAGCGTATAAACTAAAAGTGTCAAATCACACCTGTGTTTTATATGACTGATCCCTGTCTGTGACCTTTCTGCCTGTACATTTCTATTAAAAAAAAATAAAAGTCCATTTTCCAATATTAATGACACATGACACGATATGGCACATGGTAATATATTAATCTCTCTAACTTCTTAAACAGGATATTCTTATTGAAACACTCAGTTGTCCCATGTTAATTCCTGCACTTTGCCTAGGAAATGCACTCCTGAACTACACTCTAGGACATTGCCTGTTGACTGAGCCAGAACGGTGTCAGTGATTACTCTTAACAGTTCAGCATTAAAGGCAATTTGACACCACAGGCAATCAAGTTTATGAGACTGTGAATGTACTGGCATTGTTTATTTTGCTAGGGGTTGCATTTGTATCACCAGAACTGTGTATCACCAGGATACTTTAGAGAAATGCTAAATTTTTCCAATTCATACAGGGAATAGGGTAAGCCTTACAACGAAGGAAAGACTTTTCTTAAATGCAGTGACCTTCAAAATGGGGCACTTTCCTCAAACAGGCTGATTTCAACAGCTGTCTCCTAAACACAAATTGAAGTGTCATAGCAGTCTAATATCATCAGTGTTACCAACTGAATCATCATAATGCTCTTTACCTCCCAGAAAACCTCTGTAAACAGAGCTTACTCACAGTTTTCTTCTATCAGCTCAATATACTTAATTTCTCCATTCAAACAGGCCTTATATTTTGTTTGCTTGCTTTCTGTTCTCATGGAAATGTGTAATACTCATATGATGGGGGCAGGGCTGCTCCGCACATGCTTTTTTTTTTTTTTTTTTTCCTAATACCTTGAGAAATAGGAGATCAAAGTGTTTTATTTATTATTTATTTTCAGGGAACCACACTAGAAAAAGATCTGATGTGTGCCTCTAACTCAGCATTGTGAAACAGGATCTTTTTCCTCTGCTACATGTTATTTATCGCCACAGGAGACAACTATCTAATTACCCTAAATATGCACCCCTTCTGGAGTAGTGTTATTAACAGAAGCCAAACACAGAAGTAAACATGAGCCATTTATGTCCCACAGAGACGTGTCTATGCACTTAACCCTAATGGGAGGGGAAATATTATTTTCAAATTTGTCCTTTGAACCATTCTGTGTAAAATCCAAGTTGTGAAGATGTTTGTCTCTGTGGACATTGTATGAACTATTCCCCACACGATATTTTACAATTGATTTTCATCTCCTTGAACTAAATAGAAACAAACCGACAACTACGGTTTATGCAAATGTGTTCTGAACTTCTTTGAAGTGGCTATTTTTAAAGGAACATATCATCTCCGCTTGGGGCTGAGCACTGGAATGATTAATATTTGTTTCTGTAAAAAGAAAAAAAAAAAAAAGCCAGAAGTTATTTTCTAGATGGCTTGTTCCATTAGATACATTTATTCAGACAGGAAGTTCTGAAATGCTAGCAATAAAGTGCTGGAATTACACATTCGCTTTTTGGATCAAAATCCAGCCAAAAAATTCCAAGAGAAATGAGGCTTGTATCTCCAAACTAAACATGGAAGATGTAGTATTTAAACAGCCATGCAACCAAGCACAACTTGTCCAAGTGAAAAGCTGTTCTCTGAAGGGTCATGTAGAGAGGGAAATGGTCTGGAAATAGTAGCTGAGACCATGTGAACAAAACACATAACCTTGGTTTAAAAGCAAAAAATGACTATGAAAAAAAAAAAAAAGAAAGAAAAAGGAAGAAAAAAGAAAGTTGAAACAAGATTTTTACAGGGGATATTAGAATGGGCTTAGGACAGCTACATCACAAAATCTATACTATGACTTTCATACTGAATTCACTTGTGAAGGGTTTTTTCTTGGTTGTTTGTTACGGAAGTTTTTTTGCTTGTTTGTTTGTTTTGGTTTGGTTTTGTTTATTTGTTCTGTAGACACCCACACCTATTTTAAAATTGTCCTTTTAAAGTGACAAATTATTTTTTTTTTTAATCTGAAGGAAAAAGAAAGTGCCAAGAAAGGCAACGTGCATTCCAGGTATATTGAGTTATACAAAATTAACCCTCATTACTTGCCAAGTCGTGATGGCTTGAAAAATACCTCAGAAAAAGTGAGAAATTCTTCCACAATATAGACCATTACTAGAATTTGCTTACTTTTAAAAATCTACATAGCTTCCAAATTGCAAAAGAATTTGATTCCTGCCACTTCACCATCACAGATACTCAGCAGCCAGGCTGATCAGATTACTAAGAATATCAGGAATCTATAGTATCCTCTCTAGAAAATCCTTCTTTATAGCAATTTAACAATCTATTTAATTAAACTAATTTCCAATTTTCTGAGTTAACACTACCTTGAAACATTCAGCTTGCCTAGTGTTCCCTTCTTTCACCAGCCCAGGGAAGTAGGGTAGTTTGTCTCTCTCAATTTCCCCTCGCATTTCTTGCCTTCTCTGACAGCTACTACAGCACAAAATGTCTACATCAAGAGTATCAAAGAACAAACTTTTTGCAATTTCTAAGTTATGTGGGATACTCTTTGTCCTGAAATATAATGCTGTGAGATAATTGTTCCTAGAAGGACAAAACAAACTAGTACACAGCTAATTTATTATGACCATCTTTCTGGATATGCTTGTTCTGAAACTTGCTCTTTTGGAGCCACATGTCTGCATGGTTCAGCTATATCAAAATACTCTCAGGATTTTTGTTCCACTTACTGTGGACCATCTGGATAAATTATCTCAAAGCATACATCTAACAGAAGAGGTTCTGCTGCCTCTGTGGCAGCTGCCACATTTCCCTCCTACTGATGGGCTCGTGGACTCAGGTGCAGGAGTATCAGATCTGGATTAAAGATGAAACATGAAGAACAGGTTGAAGAACATGGAGAGCCTATGCCTGATCTTTCCTTGCTTGTATTTGGCATACATATGACCTGACTCTGTGTGGTTGTAATGTATGCTTGAGTTAGCTGTAGCCATGGAGATACCATAGCAACTAATTCTGAACGTAATCTCTGCACATGCTGAAAATCAGCAAGTTTGAATCAAGGCTGAAGACTTTTTTCACAGATATATTCCTATTTGTCAACTAGTTGATGAGCAAGAAGGGATGAAATTCTGTGCCTATACTATACAAATCAGCCAAGTAGTCATAATGGTCTTCTCTGTCTTTTACATATAAGAGAATGACGTATGATGTGAGAGCACAAGATTTCATTTTAGTTTATTTTAAAGTCAATGTTACCATTTTTTTTTTTTATTTAACATATAACAAATTTCAAGACGCTGGTGAAAATATAAGATACTTATTTTCTCAATTTCATAGCCTTCTCATATACACAATAAATTCAAAATGGCTATGTTGTTTTTTTTTAATACCCCTGAGAGTCAGTTAAACCATGTTTTACATTCAGAAACAAAATCAGACGTAGAAACTAATGCATAACAACTATTATATGAAAACATATCTTACAAAAACACACACACAAGAAACACAGATACATTAACACATAAATACATTAAAGAGTCAAAAGATTAATATTCATTTCCTGACCTTACCTTAAAAGAAATTAAAATGGTCCATTTTTGTAATCAGGTCTTAGAGCTGACGGTGCAAAACTGCAACTAGGCTACTTCATTTCTTTAAATCATCTTTCAGGTTTATAGCCCCTCAAGGGCTATACAAGGAATAGATCTAAAGAATCTAGGATACCTCCTCACATTTCTAATCACTAGAAATCCTTTATACTCTTGCTAATTTCATATTTTGCACTATACTTAATAGAATGTGGTTATGATGACTTCCTAGGAACTCTAGAGGTTACTTCAACTAGTATTAACTAGTAGTAATAATAATGATATTGATTGTAATAACATGGATTGATTGATTTTTTTTTAATGAGACAATAATTCCTTATAGCCAGGTATAAGGTTTTGCCTTGACTAGAGAGGTAAGAAGATAAATGGCACAAGACAGAAGTGTCACATTTCAGATGTAAAACTTTCTTCTATGTCGCACAGTGTTTTACATATGAGTAGTACTATAATATTATACAATAGTGTTATAAAAAGCACTGTAACAAAAGGAGAAATGCATAGAGTTTATCTGAAGTGTGAAAAGGTCTCACTTCTTCAATGTGAATTTTTCCTGGAAAACAAAAAGGGTTATCCTTCATGGATGTCACATTTTTGGACAAGCAATATGAAGAGACAAGTAACAAATATATCTCAGATGTTCTCACAAGATTTAATTAAGTGAGCAGGTATGCCAGAAAGAAGACAGTTGCTGTTCTATGCATTTCCTTCCAAACCTCTGAACTCTCTCATGCCCTCTTGGCCATGCAGGCAAATGACTATCACTTTGATTCATATGATGATGTAGTATGTCATCCTGTCACAGAGGAGAGAATGCCTTGACACAGTAAATGGCCAATCTCCCTAACAGCTAATTGCATATCAGGGCTACTAGTTCTCTTTGGCATGTAGTGTCATGGAGCACAGCAGATGCCAAGACACATATTGAAAATACACAAAATATAGAATTAGCTTTGGAGAAAGATGATTCTTGTCTTCTCTGGCCAACAGTCTTAATGATACTAGTAAGAAGATTGGTGCATCAAAAATATGCTATGACTTTTACAACCCATTTCGAATACAAGGACACATACACACACACACAAAAAAGCAATTTCTTAGGCACAGTAATTCTCATAATTCTCAGCATTGTCAACATAACTAATTTAAAAGTATGCAGCAAAGTTGCATACTTTGTATGCAGCTGCAAGTTGGCCTGTCAGTGGGGGCAGTATTGTGGGTTTTGCTTCTTGAGTTTTTTTTTGTAGAGTGGGCAGTTGAAGCAGGCATTGTCTTTCAAAAAAGCCTTCTTCATATTCCTTTAAGCAGAACATTGAACCACCTCTTCAAAGGCTTTGTATTCTAGCAGAGGTCTGAAACATCTATCTTGGAAAACAAAACAAAGCAAAACAAAACAAAACAAAACAAAACAAAACAAACAAACAAAAAAGGCAAAAGGGAGGTTCTGGCATGCACACTATTGCATCCCAAGATGCATTAAATGGGATTTGACAAAACTTCTGTGTGCGCCAGGGAAACAAAAGATTTCCATGCTTCTTATTGTTGCAAAATCTACCAACATAACAGCATCTCATTCTAGACACACATTTGTAACCATGAACTATGCTAGAATGCTGTCAGAAAAAAAGTCTCCCTCTGTTCTTTGGTGTGGAATTGATGGCTGTTGAACAAAAAATTATTTTACTCATAGAAGTGATAGAGAAAACAGTTTCGTAATGAAATGTTCTGCTCTTTTTACCACTATTCAATCTTCAAAGTGTAGGCCAGTCATAGATTGATGGACCATTTCTTCCACTTCTATATACCAGTTAAACAAATAACAAAAAGTGCCAGAAAATTGCAAAAGCAGCTTCATTTCTGGATTCTTTTAAGACTACAATACATTTGTTCATAGTACATCATAAGCTGTTTAAGTGATTTAATGGCTATTAAACTTTCTGAAAAGATTTCTAGATAGAATATTGGCAGCACCTGCAAGAGGAAGCAGCTGTTCCAGAACTTCACATCTTTAAATCTAGTACACATTAAAAAATAAAATAGGGAATAATAGACACTACTAGCTATCAGTTTTCAACACTTTTGATAAAAAAAAAAATGAAATGTTCTCATGAAACTTGACTTCCAGCTGCCTGTGAATATTTCTCCTGAAAGTGAAGAGTAGGACCCACTTTTTTAGTATCTGAAATAGAGTTATTTGCCCATGTTATTCATGAAAAGCACTCAATAAAACAAGTCTTTGACCAGTTCGTAAAGTAAGTCATAGTTCCATTACTTATCTCTTCAGTGATTTATTTTGGTCATTACTGTATTTTGATAGGATGCCACTTAGAAAATCTATTTCTATAAAAATAAAAAGAGAAGATGAGACATGTCACAGAGCTGAAGAAAAATGGCAAAAAATATATTAGCAACTACATTATGACAGAGTCTGTACACAAATAAATAATCTGCCAAGGTCCATGCCTATCAGTCCTGATAATTTGTCTGAAGCATAGGAAGTATTTATTATTTCACAGTTCTCTTTATAAGATATAATAAATGATTTGATAACAGCTCTGTTCGTTTTTTTTTTGACAGGATGCTGAGAACAATGAAGTATCCTGTAGCAAAGACTTTAAGTTTTGAAAAGGTATAAAACTATCAGTCTTAGTGAAAAATATTTCTCCTTTTCACCTTTTTATTTCATATTAATTTTGTTTAACATGTTTTTTGTTTGTCAGCAACACCATTTAAAGCAAGAAAAAATATAAACATGCAATCAAAGAATCACAGAATCAACAGAATAGTTGAGTTTGGAAGAAATTTCTGGAGATCGTTTAGCACAAGCAGAGTCACCTAGAGCATGCAGACCAGGTCCAAGCCCAGATGGTTTTGGGCTGTCTCCAAGAATGGAGTCTCCGCAACCACCTGCTTCAGTGCTCAGTTACCCTCACAGAGAAAAAGGTTTTCTTTACATTCAGAGGAAGTCCTGTGTTTCCTGTCTTTCAGTCTCTAGGAACCACTTAAGCGTCTGTCTCCATCTTCTTTATCATGTCTCCCTTGTACTAGGAACCTCAGAACTGGACAGTCCTCCAGGTGTGGCCTCACCAAGGCTGAGTAGAGGGGAAAGATCTTCTCCCATGACTTGCTGGCAATGCTCTTCCTAAGGCAGCTCATGGCCTTCTTTGCCACAAGATAACATTGCCACCTCATGGTCAACTTTTTGTCCTCCAAGACAAACAGAGCCTTCTCTGCAAAGCTGCTGTCCAGCAGTTCAGCCCTCAGCCTCTACTGGTGCATGACATCATTCCTTACTGGGTTCAGGACTTGGCATGTGCCTTTGTTACCTTCATGAGATTCCTCTCCACTCATCTCTCCAGTATGTCTAGGTCTCTCTAAATGGCAATGCAGCCCTCTGTTGTATCTACCACTCCTCCCAGTTTTGTATTCTCAGCAAACTTGCTGAGGGTTCACTTTGCCCGTTCATAATGGCCATTGATAAATAAGTTGATGAACAGGATTAGACCCAGGATGGATCCCTAGATACAATGGTAGTTACTGGCCTCCATCTGGATACTGTGCCACTGATTATAACCCTCTGAACTCTGCTATTTGCCAATTTTCACTTCATCTCAGTGTTCATGCTTCATCAGGTTGTCCATGAGGATGTTACCGGGAGACAATGTTGAAAACCTTGCTGAAGTCAGTATCCACTATTCTGCCCTCACCTGCTTTGAAAGTCATTTCATCATAGAAGGATCTCAGATTCAAAAGTCATTCCATCATAGAAGGATCTCAGAGTGGTTCAATGTGATTTCCCTTGTGTGAATACATGCTGACTACTCTTTACTACATACTTGTCCTTCTTGTGCTTGGAAATGGAATCCTGGATAAGCTATTCCATCACCTTTCCAGGGATTGAGGTTAAACTGTAGTTTCTCAGATGTCCTTTTTGAATACTGGAGTGGCATTTGCTTTCTTCTGGTACAGGCATTTCTCCAGGTTAGCATGGCCTTTCAAAGTTGATTGAGAGTGGCCTAACAATGACATCCACCATCTCCTTCAACAATCACAGATGCAAGCTCATCAGGCCCATGAACTCGTGTGCATCCATTTTGTTTAAACGACCCCAAGCCTGATCTTCCTCCATCAAGGAGTCCAAAGTCTTCCTTTCTTTTTGAGTTTCTTCCTGTTTTCCAGGCCCTAGAATTCCTGAAGACAGATCTTGCCCATAAAGACTGAGGCACCCCATTTGTCACCCCATTCTTTGTCAGCCCATTCAGTCTCATTCAGCAGTAGGCCCATGTTTCCCTAGTCTTCCTAGAAATTAAGAGAAAAACAGTTTTGGATAAAACTTCAATGAGGACAGTTGGGTCAGTGTCTAAAATAAAACAGCTTGAATTGTCCAAAGCTTGAAATACCAATGTCTGATTTCTTTAGCTAATCATTTTGAGTCATTTTATATTCAAAATTAAAAGTTGAAGAACTGTTAATCTGGGTTTGTGCTTGGAAGGCCATGAAGAGTGTCACCCAGGCTATGCTGGAAGTAATATTATTTAACTGCCTGAGCATACAAGGGTAAACATATTATTTTCTTATAGCCTACAGAAAGCAAGTATAGTATAAATTAGCTCTTTTGTACTTTAAAGTAAATTTCATCACTGCTTCCTGTTAAAATGCTGAGCAAAATAGATCTGGAAAATGAGAATTCTGTAGCTTAGCAATCACTGCTGAAAGTTTTAGAAGTCTATTTTATAGTAATCTGGTTTATATGTAATATTTGATCAGTTTGTTATTATCAATTTCATACACCTAATAAAAGAGAGGCTAATAGTTATTTTTAATATTAGTAAGAAAATTAATTCAAATTAAACTAGATTTTTGCATGTGTATGTGTCTAAGTCTTACTTTAGAAGAAAAATAAAACTATAAAGAGCAGATTTTTTATAATATAAACTAAGCACACAGCCCAACAACTGAGTTGTCTTGAAATATGTGAAAGAATAAATCTTTCAGACAGTTTTCCCCGGAATGAAATTTATAAGGGTGAAAACTGTGGATTGCTCAATGGAATACATTATTGCATGCTAACTTTATGTGAACTAATGAACAGTTTTATCTCAATATTACTAAATGAATAACTCCTCAGTACCTTAATTACCAGTAATGACAAAAGCATATAATTTAATTGCCTACTTAAGAAAATTCCTATTAATACAAGAAAATTATTTAATAGGTGAAATGGCCTTAATCAACATTAGTTTCAGGAGTCTACATATCATTTATTAATATGTTTCAACTCGATAAGTTGATCAAGCTTTTCATATCTATAATAGTTTACTTGATTAGAGTATTTAAAAGGTTTTAGTCTGCTTTAAGTAAATTGATTTTTTATTTTTTCTTACATAATTCTGCCTTTTCTTACTGCACTGAGTAGAATATTAAGACTATTCAAAGAAGGGGGTTATGGATTTTATAAGTGGTTTTCTTCTAAACTGTTTTAATCTCTGTCTTAAATTTCCTTCTATTTCTATACAGAGCAACATGCTGCTCACTGCATTGGGTATATCAGTCCTTCCGGACAAAAAAATCATCAAAACTGAATATACAAAATAAGGTGAAATTAGATAGCTATAAAAAGGCAAAAACGTGGATGAGCTGCTAGCTCAGAAAGCCTGTAATTGCTCTGCTGCCCCAAGATAGCACTAATGATTGAACTTGGGATATTTTCATAATTCACTCTCTCATCACTAGTTAAGTTCAAGGCAGATATAAACTGTACTGCTTTCTTAAGTGGAAAGGACAAAAGTCTTTTATATATGTATACAGTTCATTTCAGGTGAATTGTTTGCCATATTGGAGGAAGGAGGTGCAAGCACCTTCTCCATACATACTCTCCCCTCTCCATCAGCACAAGAGGAAGACTGACAGTCCTCCCCATCAATTTGCTTGCCTGTTAGAGAAATACAAAGGAGCCTTAACCCTGAATTTTGAGTTATACTCTATCCCATAGAAAGGGCATGCCAGAGCCACACTTCTCAATTCAAACACAGACCTCTACACTGGTGAGATATACCAGCACACAGATTACTTTTATTGGTGTAAGAGACTGTTGTGGATTGTGTTTGTCTCGACATTGTTGCCATACCATTTAGGACTTTTTGGCCTTGGCTCTGGGAAGACTGTGATATCAGCTCGAGGTGTTTTATCTACTTCTTGGCCTTGGCATCCTGTCTCTGGGAAGATTTTGAGCTCAGCACAAGACCAAAAAAACAATGCTCGGCAGTGTCTATGGAGCAGCGCTTGCACTCGAGCTGGCTAAAGGAGAGCATCAGAGCACACAGAAAGGGGGCGGACACTTCAAGAATGGGGACATAAAAGAACTGCATATTCCCCCACCGGGCGGCGGCTTCTTCCGGGGCGCACGGACGGCTTCTTTCCCTGAACATCACCTGCATCGAGGCACCGAAACACCTGTACCTGCACCGAAGCAGAGCCAGCGACACTTAGCTGCACTTGTGGTGGTGGTAACTATAATCTTGCTGCATCTCTCCTGATTGCTTGCTTTTCCTTCTTTTTCCTTCTTCTCTCTGTCCTATCGTGCTTATGAGAATAAAGCTTACAAGGTTGTATGGCATTTGACCTCGTTTGCGTCTTAATCTCGCTCCTGGGATCGTATCGAAACCTCCCCCAACACCGGATCGGGACAGTTGGTCACGATCTGGGAACAGGAACGGCTCAGGAAACAGCAACTGAGCAAAACTTTATGGATTTTAATTGTATAAAGTTCTTTCATAGTTTGGTAGTTTCTTTTCTAAATTTATGTTCAGAAAGCAAAATATTCTTATGGAAAACAATAGTTTCCCTCATGGATAACAGTTTACTCACCGGCAAAGAGACAACAAATACAAGTGCATTCTTATTTCATTTGAAGTATCCTACCTATTAAAAATATTAGATATGAAACAAATGATATCCAGAGTTCTATTTACTAGATAAAGTAGAAATCTGAAAGGGGACCAAAGTAATGAATGCAGCAGAAATAATAAAGGCTGCACTTTGAGATTTCAAACACTGTGAAAGGGAGAGAGATGTTTGTTGGAAATGGAACAACATAAGTTCATCATACAACTTCTTTGTAGTATAGGGAGTCTTTATCTAGCTAACCTTGCTAAAACGTAAGGGAAAAATTATAATTCTCAGGAAATGATAATAGAGATATTGAAGTGTCGTTCCAAGGGATGGGAGAGGGGTGAGGAACAAGAAACATTTCTGGAACTAGAAAAAAGACAGACATATTAACTGAAAATAACGAAACACATCTTGCATGTGGGAAAGCATTTAGGTGAGTTCTGCCACTGATAGAAGTGATCTTTCGAAAAGATCCAGGAGACCAGGTCCTAATTTTCAGATATGATTTAATACAAATTCTCTGGAAGGTTTGCAGAAATGAATTAAAGAATGCCTTTCAAAAGTGAACAAGTGAAATGAGGACAGTTTTAATACAGTTATTGCTTTATGCCCATTTTTCTTTTTAATAATGTTAGTTTTGACAGCAGCTCTTCTAATTAATGAAGTTCAGAGATTTGCACTAACCTGCTACTGTCAAAAAGAGTCCATAAAGAAAGGTAGGTAAAAATTATCATTAAAATAACAAAAAAAAAATATATATTTTTCTTTTTTTTTCTTTTGATAAGCTTCCACTTTCAATTCATTTCCTTAATTCTCTATACTGTCCTAATGTAGCTTCCCATTGCTATGCTTATATAAAAAAAGCAACATGATGCAATACATGCAGCTCTTCTCATGTCACTTGCTAAGTAAAACATCATGAATCAGACAGCTCGGCTGCAGAACAGACAACTTTCTAACACACCGAAAGAAAACCAAGATTTCATACTTTTTTTACACTTGTAATTTACTGAAGTAAATTTACTGAAGTAATTTTCATGTGTAAGTGGGATCAAAATTAAGGCCTTTCTCTTTCAAAATGTCCAGAAAATGTCACCTACATAAGTAGAGACACTGAATAGAGGAAAAATCAGAATTTCCTTTGTAAAAGTTTAGCATAACTTTCCTTGCTAAATTATGAGTTCTGTTCATAAAAAGTACATCAAGTGACTAGGATATTGTATACTGAGGAAAAATCCACATGTCTAAGAAAAAAGTTTTTTTTATCCATAAATGAAATATTAGATTAAAAATGAAAAAAATCTAAGTGAAAAATGATTTACTGTTAAGGACACTGTTCTACAGGCCCTTGCGTGGAATTATAAAGTAGATGTACCTGTATAACTACTGAATCATCAGTTAGGTGGGATATTCATAGAATCATAGAATCACAGAATGCTTAAGGTTGGAAGGGACCTCTAGAGATCATCTAGTCCAACCCTCCCTGCACACGCAGGGTCACCTA
>VZSV01000006.1:10361026-10371596 GCA_013398735.1 Nothocercus julius | reverse complement strand
TGAGTAAATAGTCACTAAAAGTGAATAATTTCTTTGCAGACATGAGTATTTAAACAGTAATAAAATTTTTCATTTATCTAAAATTTTTTTGAAATTAAAACAATTTTAAACTGAAAAGTTTTATTCAGAGGTATCAAACATTTCTATTTAAAGTATTTTTAATTAAAAATAGAAATCTTCAAGAAAATAGTGAAGTGTGACAAGATGCTTAATTGTCTCACACCCGCATCTTTTTAGCATACAGTGGGAACCATTCAAATCAGCCTGAATATATTCAAAGAATATTCTTGACTATCAGAGGTACTTTCTATTCTAAGCACCTAGGGACAGCAAGACAACTTCGGATTGATGACCTTTTAATATCTGTACACTCCCAGAGCTGTATTTCTATTTCAGCTTTCTTGTATTGTTATATTTAATAAAGCAATGACTAAAGGAAACCTCTAAATCTCTGGCCCCTACAAGCTGGTTTCTCTTTGCAATGCATGTGGTGTTAAGGTAGTTGCTGGTGATGCCAGGAAGGGAAACTTTGTTAGCTTCCCTTGACTTGCGCCTTCCTCAGCTGTCCAGGTTCTCTATATAGACAATGCTTCCCTTGGTTCCCCAGCTCTGGAAGGGCTGTTTCATGAGATTATTGAGGAACTATTGCAGAAAATTGCCTTAAAGCTCTTTAATAAAAGCTGAGGAACTGGAATTTGTTGTGATTATAGTATATAGAGAAAGTGTTAACTGGCAGTACAAAGCGATACTGTCATGGTCCTCACAATTAGAACTCTAGTTCTCAGCTGTAAATTTAGGGTAACGACTTTGGTATTAAAGTTCGTGAATCAGTCATTTTGCAGGAGTTAGTAATATTTTCATTTAAAATGCCCCAACGTCACTTTGGATGGAAATGAAGGTTATTCAGCTACAAAAACAGATTATTGTGCCTGCTGGCTCTTTCCTTTAAGGATCAGTGGAAAAAAATGGAACTGAAACAATTATATTTTGTAATAACAGACACCAAAAATTGCTTGGTGCACTATCTTCCTGATGTAGACTAAGCCTAAGGCAAAAAATAGGCAATCTTATTTTCAGCACCAAATTTACTTTCAGTGATAGGAAAACAAGGCAGGTATTAAAATATTCCCTAGAGTTGCAAGTTGTATTATACTTTAGGTTTCCAGCAGCATAATTTAAGGCAGGCATAGTCAGTAAAGTGGCTACGCAACAACTCAAGCATCTCATCCATGAAAAATCTGGACGACTTGCCTTAGAAATTGGTGTTGAAAACATTTTGGCATTGAAAAAATCAAAACCTGTGGCTATGCTTACCTATCCCTTTTTCAGATTCTTTCATCAAACTAATCTAAGCAAAATTTCTTTTGTTATTTCCTATTTATAAGGCAAGGTGAATTGTAAGGAAAAAACTAAACTGTTCTCAAGCTGTTGTATATAAAGTAACATATTTATTAAAGAATTTCTACTCTGTAACTGTTAATAATCCTTATATGTAGCTTTGCTTCGCTTCATAAATAGTTAACAAAAGCAACAAGAATCTTGGAAATTCCAAGGAAGGAGGAAATTCCAAGCGGAGGTTGCTACTAAGTTGGAGACAAAATAAGAGCTGGAGAAGTCTCCCAAGAAGGGACGAAAAAAAATGATATTACCTGCTAATATTTCCTTAATCTAATTTCTGCATGCAGCAATTCTTAATCTCTAAGGACTTTTGGTAAGAGAAGGAGCCATGTTCTGATCAGTTCATCCCTTTGGGCTTTTTAATTTTGATTAGTGTTTATAGAGTGGTATTCTCTGTCAGAATACATGCAGTGATGAGTTTTCATGAGTGATCAGACATTTTTGGGAACAAGATTTGCAAAATAAATTTTCCTACTGAATAGTTATTGTCTGACCTTTGTAGGTGCTTTACTACAATAAAGCATTAACAGTTCAAAACTTAAACTGAGCTGTTGACAAAGTTGTAAGCACAAATCAAGCAGCAAGAGTAGTGTACTGACATAACCCAGATAATCTTCTTCACAAAAATGAAAATAATAATGGGTATCTAGAAGAGGAACACTTAAATGATGAAGGATGTGAGCTGGCAGAGAGTTGGAGGGTTATGGAATAGGTGCACTCAACTAAATAAGGGACTGAGCCAACTACCTTGGCTAACAGCCTCTCCAGCCTAAAAGAAGCAATAACATCAGCTGCAGAGGCAGCTGTTTGCCCGCCTTCCCAACTGGAAAAAAACTTGCTTATAAATGGTCTAATAAATTGTTAGTATACCTGTTAGAGGCTAAGAGGCTGCAAGCGCAAATTCAGCAACAAGTAACATTTACCGTATAGCTTTCACTCTCATGTACCTGAATCAAATCAAAATTTATTTACAGCTTTAGTTATTTTTTTCATGGAAAAAAAAAAAAAAAAGAGAGAGAGAAAAAGGACAGGGCAACCCTTATACAGGAGGTTTTATAGGCTGTTTCTTCTATTTGTCATGTTCCACTGTTTCCAAAAATGTTCCTTGATCACACAACATCAAAACAACCTTCATCTCTGTTCTTATATGTGCACTTTTCTTCCCAGGAGTAACTAAAATCCCTTAAAAGTGATTATACATTGCATCTAACCCATTTGATTCCTACTCCACTCCAAGTCATTGCAATGTTAAGTAACAACAACATAAGCCTTTAAAGTGTCCAGATAGAAATCTTTGCCTGTTTTGAATAATTACTGTGTTGACAGCTACTACTGAGACAAAGTGGATGAAATTGGTCAGTTTTTAGCCAGTCGCAAGTAGGAAAGCTGTGAAGAGCCGCAGAGTCAGCAGACTGACCTGTTCAGTGCAGTGAGGAGAAGCCTGCAGTATTCCTGTTACAGCAGAGATGAATACAAAACATGAAAATACTTAAAACAAATACATTAAAATGACAATAGCATCCCACCAAAAGTGGAGAAAAAAATATCTTTTTGAGCAAAGTTTTAATAGTTTTGAGTTCTGGCTGAACCAGAAGTTTCTTGTGGAATATGGCTGCCTCAGTTGTCCCTAAAGCTCAGACATGCTGGACTGTCAGACACATGTCCATTCATCAAAACACATATAGTCAATAGAGTTAATGTCCCTGTCTGAAGCCTTCAGTTTGAAGTCTACTGTTATTTTTCAAAACCTCTTTGCATTTTACACTCCATGAAAGAGCTACTCTATAGATAACTATACCTAAAATATTCTCAGCTCTATAAATTCCCAAGTTAGCTTTGTTTCAACACAGAGTAAATATTTTTTCATGTTTTTAAGCTATTCTGACTATTCAAAATATGCATTGCCTTAACACATTAATAAGCACTGAAAGGCAAATTTTACTATATAGCAGTTCCCTCTAAAATTAATATTTTTTTTTTATAGGGCAAGACATGGGTGATGAAAAGAAAACCTATCACCTCCTTTCAATATACAAAAATGGAGGTGCTTAATATGTTTGCTTTTCTTCAAGACAGTAAAAAATAAATTAGAATGAACATCAAGGAAACAGAGAACACACTGTCCAAATTTACTGTACGGTTTGCAGCAGGAAAATCTCAAGGAATTCTTTATTTTGACCACCTTTTTATTTAAAAACTTATTGTTTAACAACAAACAGTAAATTCTGAGGGTGTTCTCCATTGCCAACACCGAGAGGCTTATCTTCAGTAAAACACTGCGTAATTTTGATCACATATTTAAATTCATTTAGCAAAGAACTTGCATGCTTACTTCATTTGCAGGAATTTAAAGAAAAGCTTTAATGATTAAATAGGTTGCTGAACAGGAATCTAAATCCTTTCTTTAAATATGAAGTTTGAATCTTTTATGGTGTCTACTTAAGTAAATATATGAAGCCTGTGTTGTTTTTTTTTAAACATAAGAAAACTGTTTTCCATTTTTTCTGGAGACATATCAAAATAGAACTCACAATCTCACAATCAAATGTATAGACACTTGACTGTCTATACAAGACTAAATCTGATAACATTCAGATAAAAGCTATGTATATTATAAAAGTAAATGTATAATCATAAACTTCAGTAATTATTGACATTTTTTCTCAATATTATTGAAAATTACATACTTGTGCATTATTTCATTGTAAATCTGCCTTCATAGTTGTTTATTTATTATTCACCAAACTGAATGAAATGCCTCAAAATACTGAATTCTGTTTTAAAGTGATTTTTTTCTTCGAAATGTGTCATTTAATCACTTGTTGAAATCAGTCAATCCATCATCAATAAATCACTGACAGTTTAAACTAAAGAAATAATCTACAACCATGCAGTTTTTCAAATTAGCATGGCAGCAAACATTTGTATATAATGTCATGTATGTATTTGACTTTCAAAGACATCTAAAAGAATAACCACTTTTAAGATAACTTTATCACATGGTGTTCTGAAAATATGCTTTTACAAAACAGGATGATAAATGCTATTCAGGAAACCCAAACTTTAAAAACTCAAGTAGTGAAAAATATTATGTAAAAATAAAGATGATTAAAACTGATGACTAGTGGTTGCTGCGGCAGGCTAAAATTCCCTAATGTGTATGATGTAAGCCCTAAGTTGATTAAATGTTTATAAAGGAGGGCTTCTCTTGGAAACATTTGGCTTAGTCCTTCAGTTATGGTCAAGGTGATGCTAGATACAGAAATCAAAATTTCCTATTTCAAAGCCTTACTGTTGCTGCTGATTTACCACTAGTGTATGTTTTACAGTCTCAACAATTTTTCTTAGAGTTATATTGCAAAGAATTTCATATTTCTGGTCATTCATTATAAGGGTAACTGGAGCAAAACTTCTCCATAACATCTTCATTTTTAAGTCACTATACTTCTTCACTACACTTCTCCATTATAGGTATGCAGTTGTCGTATATGTACCACAGTGCAGTTTCTGCATAGTCCAGAATATGATTATGTACTGCTTTTTTTTCTTTTTTAAATGTAATTCAGTATGATTTCAGAGTTCATGTTTGTTAAAAAAAAAAAAAAAAAAAAGAGCTAATTGGAATATTTTCATATTGAGGGACATTTAATTCTGCAATTACTTAGCCTTTAACAACCTAATGCCAGATTTTAATGTGCTTTATTTTTTTTTTTAAGTTTTATGAATTTTTCAGTTTACCATTAATAAAATGGTAAAACTTTAGTATTTCACTTTTTATATCACTACTCCAAATGACAACAAAGATTTCATTTTTGGTTATCAGGGAACATATAATTCTGGAATCATTTTGTAACAATAATACTAAAATAATACTGAAAACTCTGACCTAGTTACTGAAAAGACACCATCCAGTTCTCTCTCTCATCCAGTTCTTGATGGCAAGAACCATCATTAGGCTCAGTGAGTCCTGAGACTAGCAGAATCAGAGCCATTCTTTTAATGTCAATAATTTAGTGCTCTTTTGCCTGTCACTTGCTGACCTCATGAGTGCTATTGTCCTACATTATTTATGTTCCTGCTAGGTAACACACAATTACCTTTCAAAATATTACTTTTGTAATTTTCTGTATTGCTAATAATCAATTGCTAACAAACAAATGGCATCTTCTGAATACTAATGCCATTTTTTTACACAGAAAATATTATGAGAAAATTGTATGTGTCTGTGTTTTCCTCTAAGGCCATCAGGTAGATAGAAGCAAGTCAGCCAGCACTAAATAGTTTGCTACCTTTATGCTTCCTCCAGCACATACTTACAAAGCTCCGTATATGAAGTGGGCAAGCCTAAGTCTCAAAATATATACATATACTGAGCTATCTCTATTTTTTCTCAGAATTTCTGAATAATATTCCAGGATTTTAAGGGTAAAATAGCAGTAAGAGAAAGACCTTTAGTTACTCAGGAAATATTTCATTCAGTGCTTATTCATATTTTTAAGTATATGTGTATACAACACGTATATATGTGTATGTATTCATGTATAGCTAAACGAAAACAAAATCAACAAAAGATTCTTTGGGGCAAAAGTGTAAATATCCATCCAAAAGCCTATATACTGCTGGGAATCTCTTTCTAAAGGCAGTATCTGCTCATTTTAAAATCCAAAATCCTCTTATCATTTAAGCGATAACCAGCTCCACAAATACACATAAGTATGTGACTACACTTTTAAATGCTTCATAACATGAGAGCTTCCATGACTATGGTATAAATATTAAATACTTTATCACTACTGTAAATTGATCCTTTCATGCAGTGTCAGAGATGTATGAAAATGTGTCCCAAAGTGTGCTTCTTGCTGCCCTCTAAAACAGCTTAGATTAAGCTGAGGAACTGACGAAGGAAAAGTTTTTCTGAAACTATTTCTTCTCTTTCATACTACTATTTTTATGATATTGATTTATTTCCCCAATGTAGTCCCCATTTATTAATGTTTACAAATTCATATCTGGACAGTATGAAGCAAAAATTTTAACTTCATTCCTTCAAATGCTTACTGACATAATTAACATTGAAAATGGAATTATTCATGTATATGGAGTTAAGCACATGCATATGTACTTATAGAATCATCTTTCAAGTTCCCTTATCCTTAGGGCTAAAGTCTTCCTATTTGTCATTTCTAAGATGAGGTCATTCTAATATATATTTGCTAAGATCCTGTATTTAGACATCCAAAGCATATTTAGAGCAAAGGAATGCTTTCATTTACTTCAGTACGCCTCCACACAGACCTTAAATCCCACGGAATTTTTTCTGAAGTGACATACTCAGGAAAAGTGTCTTAGGAGCTTATTTAAAGTTCCTTCCAGAGGAGAAAAAAAAAAAAAAAAAAAAAAAAAAAGTGATTTGAAATTCATTGGAAGAGTTCAGCTGGAGTCTGCTCTCTTGAAGATATATTATTTAATCTGTTTGTGTAAGAGAAGATTCAACTCTTTGCTCCTTCTGCAGTGAAAAACTTTTAATTTTCATCAGAAGAGAAAAAATAGTGCAGAAGAGTAAAAATTCACAGTAAAAACATAACTATATATATAAAAAAAAAAACAGTTAAACGGATGGAATATTTAAAGCTATCGAGGAGTTTGTAAACACCCATATCTATCCCATTTCTTCAAATAGTGATGTGAATTATTGGAACATTCCTTTCTGATCTAGAAGCTGGAATATTATTGGGAAATGGTAAAAGAATGAGACAGATAGCAATCTGCATACATTATATACATGCATATGTTGGATTAAAAACTGAAATTCTACTTTGCTTCTTTGATCCACTGTATCATCTTCAATTCTTATCATATGTATACTTATATATATTATATTTATACTTTTTTTTTCCAGATCTTGGAATGATGATCTCCTTAAAAGGAAGATGCTTGGTTCCCAACCCCATCAAATAATAAAATTCTTTAAAATGTGAAAAATATTAAAAAAAACAAAAGAAACGTGTTTCAAATGCTAACAACATGCAAACTTTAGTAGTTTATTTAGTATTTTGTTGCTTCCCGGGATTTATATGAGCTCAATAACCTCGTTTTCCAGAAACCACTAGAAATAAAAATAAAAATAATACCAATAATAAAACTTATTTCTAAAGTAACAGCTATGAAGTATTGACTTCATGGAGCTTGAGGCAGGAAAGCTGTTTTTGCCAGGGCCTCTCTGGGCTCTGTGAAGAGAGACAGGTTCCTCCACATACGGACATATGGAGCAGCGGCCTCTTTCAGCTTGAGTAGCTATGGGCAAACAACCCTATTAAGGGGACTGCAGGGAGAGTCTTCCCAATCCAGTCTTCCAAATTCCTAATCTACCATCTTTGCTTCTAATTTTCAGGAAATCCAAGACATTTTCCATATGTCTCCTTGATATATATATATATTTTTTTCCATCTAATATCCAGTTTTGTTTCTATTGTGAAATAATATTCCCTGTTGGCAGAAACTCTGTGTAGTGTCTATGTATTTTCTCCTAAAAGTAGAAGGGAGTTTTAATGAGAGTTCTACTTCTGAGGTTATTTTATATTCTAGAACAATTTAGCTTGATATATTCCTTACACTTGTCTAAATTATTTTGTTTATTCTTAGATAAAACTTACAGAGACTAAGTACTTTGCTTTGGGTTTTATTTTTCCTTTAGATCTTTTTAGCTTGTTTCTGCAATGTTCAATTAGCAGTCAGAAAGGAATTTAAATAGCTTCTTTGTAGATGGAAATAAAAGGCACTAAGTGCAAAAAGAAAGATCAGACTTGAAAATAAATAAGTGCTAGATGGGAGAGGTATTAAATGGAAGCTTTTGATAAAACAATAGGATATATAAACTGACTGTATTTGAGATTAGGAAAATATTGTTCTTTGGTCTCAAAGAGATTTAGGCTTGGTGGATGTTCAAAAAAAAGATATCTGTAAATGAACAAACTCGATAAATTTTTGTATCAAACTAAAATAAAATTTTCCAACATTTATGGGAAGATCAGTAACAAGTCTAAATCAGAACTCAAAAAATCTGGGTTAAATCGGTATACTGACAGAGCCTTTCTAATATAAAGCATAACAAAATGTCTGGATTAGGTCATGCAGAGGTAAGGTATGGTGGACTTTCTAACACGGTGTTTTTGTTTGTTTGTTTGTTTGTTTTTTAAAAATCACAGGTTAGCTAACTTCTGGGAAAAACAAAAACAAACAAACAAAATGTGCCTGTAATTCATCTCCACCTGGGTTAGAAATTGAACTAGAGAAATGAATTTAGAAGATCTCCTTATGAGTATATTTTGTGCTAGTAACTTTATGCAAACATCTTGTTCCCCATCGAATTTCAGAAGTCTTAAATACTTATTTTAACCAAGTTTTGCATTTATCAGTATTTTTACTGATGCATTCATACATTTCCTGATTGTTTTTGTACTTGCTTTTTTCTGACTTATAGATATAAATCAGAATCAAATTCTTTGCTAGGATGTACATATTTAAAAACAAGAACAACACTGAGTAAGCTCCTTTAGACCACAGAAGAGAATAACAAACTTTATGGCTGTAAAAAGAAAAACTTATAATCTTTGAAAAATAGGACTTTTATGTCCATAAAACACCAGCCACCAAAAAGTGATGACATTTTCATGGAAATATCAAAAAGAAATGTTGATATTACCTGCCATCTACCCAGAAAGCACACTACAGCTTTTGTGTATGTCTTCATTTTTTCACAAAGTTACTTGGAAATGTAGCTGAAAATATAGGCAAATTTAGACAAAATATATCATCAATGTAACTACAAAAACATATCGGCATTTTGAATAGCAACTTGAGGTCACCTACAGTATTTCTCTTTGTTCTGATGCCTGGACTTCTGGGTTATACTTATTCTGACCCATCAAAAACATTTGCTTGGGTTCCTAAATCTCACTGACTTTATATGAAGCTTCAGCTACAAAGAGTTAGATTAATAAAAGAACATAGATACTCAAAGAGACAGACAAGTCCAGCAGCTAAATATCGCTGTCTCATTGCTCAGCCTTACTCTAAAGCTCTGGAGATATACATCTCCACATATACTCATCTACTCAAACAGGTGAATTCTCACTACATCATATCTTTAACCACCTCCAAACTGGAAGTTATCATGGTCTTGTTTGTAGGGCTAGATACTTGACATGAATTTTCAGAATTAACAATGCAATACAGCCTCACCTTTTTCTAATCCATTTTACTAGTGTCTTAACTTGGAATACAAGACTTGCTTTTGAAGTTGTAACCTATGGGACTAAAGCAGAAATTTCCCCTTAATCTCTCCCATTCCTGCTGTTCATCTTGCCCCATCCAACAACTATCATTCTGCAGTGGCACTGAGGAAATAGGGTATTCTTTTCTGATCTCATTACTATTTTTACCATGGCTTAAACTGAAGGATTTCAACACAAAATACTGAGAGAATCCCATGCCCAAACTAACCATAGCCTTGTAGCTAATACAATTTTCTAGGAGAGCTCAAACCAAAGCCTTATGTAGCTACAGTGAGCTACATAAGCAACCTAAGGCTTCCACATCCTATTTTGGCATTTCTTCACAGAATAACAGGGCAGGATAGGGAAAGCCCCTGATAAGGTGGAATTGGGGCATTTTGATTCAGGTGACCCTTGTTTAGAGTGCATTAATCACTCTGTGAGTCAGTACCAGAGAGAGGCCAATATAAGGGCCAGGCTTACAATGCTTCTTATGGAACATAAGAGGAGACACATATTCCTGATTAACCACTGGCTGTGCCACTGATCCTGGCTGCAGCATTTTGGTTTTTATAACCATGTCTGTTTGAACACTGGCAATTAATAGGGAGAGATAGGAGTGGCCTTGGTAAGTAGGGCATAAGTTGGGATTTCTCTAGGGGATATATGCAGTTAAGGAAATATTATGGGGGTATGATTATAGAGGGTCCTCTTGTAAATCCTGCAGGTTTGATTACCTCCCTGAAATGATTGTATGCCAAAGCATGTAGCATGGTGAACAAGAAAAATTAGATATATGTGTGCAGCTGGGGGGCCATGATCTTATTGCATTTAGAAAGACATGGTGGCATAGCTCATATGACTGAAGTACTGCCATGGATGGCTTTGTCTCTATTTTT
>VZSV01000006.1:10329241-10344096 GCA_013398735.1 Nothocercus julius | reverse complement strand
TCTCTCTCTCTCTCTCTCTCTTTCTCTCTCTCTCTCTCTCTCTCTCCCTTTCTTTCTCTCTCTCTTTCTTTCTCTCTCTCTTTCTAGTTAGTTTTTCTTTTGCAGGAGCAAAGATCCCTCTTGACCTGGCCAAAAATATTCATGATGACCCAAAGGAGATAATGGGGTTAAGAGCCTAGAAAATGGAGGAAGAACGGAATATCCCCCTTTGGCAGCAACCTGAATTTATACTGCATTCAAACAGCCATGTAACCGCGTTCTACTCATATTAAGTGAGGATTTAGGAGTCTGCAGACACAGACCTTTTATCGAAGCTCAGGCAACTCATTTCTCATTGTGTCACTTATTCCATTCTGTAAATTGGAAAGTGATACTCTTTGAGGTAATCACGAGGATGTAAATATTCATGCTTGTTAGGAAATCAAACATTGTAATGAAGGTCCCCACAGCAAATATACACTAAATAAAACTGTTACAAGGACAGTTTAAGGAAGAATTCAGTTTACAGGTGTAAGAAACAAAACAAAAAAGAGACAAATGGACATTTAAATATGTAAGCAAATGTAATTCATAAGCTGCTTTAAGTCTACATGGGATGTGTGAAAAATGGATGTTGATCACTTATTTAAAAAATGTAACAAAAATATAAATAATTTTGAACAATTGTTTCAAAATTATGACAAAAATTATCCATAATTTATTTATCTGAGAAAGAGTCATTAAAGAAAGTAACGCTGCAAGGATTTTGTAATTAAAGCAGCAGAACAAAAAGAGAGTCAATTATAATTATGAATAGTCAAGATTATTGAAAAGAAAATTTAAGGCAATTAGATGATGAAAACTCTTATCAGCCACTTGGTGGTTATCTGACAGAGATTTAGAGAGAGATTTATACAGTTTTAGAAATAGGATTAAGGATTGTTAATAAACTGAAAAAAATTCCTTTACTCAAAAATATTCAATCTTATCTTCCTTTTTATTCACTGAATGTTAATGAATGACTTACTTAACACCCTCTATTCAACAGATTAATTAATAGTACCATTTTAAAGACATATTTATAATCTTTAGATCCATCTCCAGATATTTTTTAAAAATAAATAACTTAAGATATGATTGCTTATGAGACCTGTCCAGTTTACCTTCATGAAATCATTTGTCACTTGAAAAAGAGACAGCAAAACCATAAGGCGGAGCCACTTGGGCAGCAAATATGCCCCATGTGTGCATCAATATATACAGCTCATGAGAGAGGACATACCAAAGTGAGACTAAGCCTTGAGGAATGCATGCAACTGTGGATGACATATCAATTCCTGCAATTTACCAACTCAATGTATAAAAATGTCCATTAATTATTTTTATTATCAGTAAGGTACTACATAATTGCTATGATTATAGCACACTCACTCACCCCTGGAGTCAGCAACTGAAGATCAATTATCTAGCTATCATAACCTTTCTCCAAAAAGAGAAATACATAAAAATATATGTAAATGCATATATAAAACTGACCCTATTCAATGCCAGTAGCATCTAGGACATTCAAGCAAATCTTGTACCTTTGAATTTTAAGTTTCACAGATGTCAATATTATTTGCATTTCTTTTATACCTCTACATATGTAGTAGGAGCCCAACATCCTAATGAACACGTGACATTAACAGCGTATTTGTTTTGAGCCCATCTATCCTGTTCATAGACTGTCTATAATGAAGCCCATACTTCTTCATATCTCCTATTTAAAGTATAATGATACCTGTAGGTAATTTTTGATGTAAAAATTTAGTGTCACCTCTTTAAGTGTTTTATGCAATTGTTGTGTTCCCTACCTTCCAAATAAGCAGTATGGATATCTCTGTAGGTCTGTGTGCTGTTTCTGCAAACATACTGAACAAGGTTACTGTAATGTCTCAGAAATTATGTAGCTATTATTTCAGACTGTTGTTGTGAAAATAGAAAAAGACATAACACACCATATGCTGCACAACTGAATATGTTCTTGTCAAGCTAGTTCTGATAATACAGGTTTTTAGTATTGATGGATGGCCCTGAAACATTAAGGAGAGTGGAACAACTGGTATCTTGCAAGCGGGTCCTTAACTCAAACTGTCACATTTTACAAGAATAAGCATATGTTACCCATAATTTTCTTGCACCAGAATATCTTGGAGGCAAGGAAGACTTATTCTGAAAAATCACTTATCTTTTTGTCTTATTGCTATTACAGAATGCTTGTATTTTTTTTAGTATTATATTTTTACAGTCATTGTGCAAGTACATAATGTTTACAACCTCCTGCCCACCAAAAGAAGTTCCCAGGGTAAAAGACCAAATGATAGACAAAAAGCAACAACAACAACAAGAAATTGCTATAATGAAACTCAGTTTGCTAATAGGAGATATCACAGATTCACAAATGCATTGTAAGTTAGTGTCTTGTAAAACAAAACAATTCCTGTGTTCCACAGGGAATATTTCTGGAATACAGATGTTAGACCTGGGACTCCTGTAACATGGACTCATATTCTGAAGGAAAAAAGAAAAGGAGTGACATACGGCAGTGAACACAACCACAAAGTTGTTTGGGGTGCTGGAGCATATGCCATTTGAGGAAACGCAAAGAGAGCTGGGACTGCTCAGCCTGGAGAAGAGGAGGCTAAGAGGGGATCTGATCAGTGTGTATAAATGAATGACAGGATGGAGGGGAGGAGTAAAGTTTATTTAGTCAGACTCTTCTCAACAGTTTCCAGTGAAAGGGCAAGAAGCATTGTACACATTTGAAATGCAAGATATTGTATTATTTCATTTAAATCTAAGAAAATATATTTTTGTATGGTTGTATAATAGGAACAGGCTGTCCACAGAGGCTGTGGAACATCCATTCTTGGCAATATTCAAACTTGATTGGACACAGTCCTAGGCAACCTGCTCTAGGTGGCCTTGCTTTGAGCAAAAAAGTCTGGACTAGATGATCTCCAGAGGTGCCTTCCCTTTGAAGAGGCAGCTGGACTAAACAATGCAAAATCTCAATGCTTGCGCTGCTATGTTTCTATGGTTCTCTAAGAGACGCGTATATGATGAACACACAAGTAAATTTTACATAGCACGAATGCGCATTTTTTTGCCATAGACCTCCATGAACAGAATGACTTAGCAAATATGCATGCTAGAAATTGTAATGTTTATTGATCTATCTGGGTCTAAATGGCCCAGGCACTTATCATGGTTGAAATATTGCAATAGCACAAAGAGACTGCGACAGCTACCACCTTTGACCCCCTGAGATGAACAGCCAGCAGTATACTGGGAGAGACTAACAAGACACTGTTTTTGGCATAAATCCATAGTAAGGCTTGAAATTGTACCTTCAAAACCAAGTGAGATCCTTCAACAGTCTCTACAAATTTGTCTTGTGATGCGTGCTGTAGCCAAAAGAACAAAGCAAACAAACAAACAATAAAGACTTTTGTCCGTGTTCACTGTTTTCATATGAAGTTTTCAGGTAAGTTTAGTGTGAGAGTAACTCTTTCATTTCCTACCAATTTCACATGAATCTCATTCTCATAAAACTCCTGCAGTCATGGCAGAAAAGGAGCCTCAAGGTTTTTCTGTTATTTTTAGCACATGCTAGATTTCCTAAGTATCTTGTAGAACGATGTGTATATCTTACAACAAGGAAAGAAAAGCATTATCTTGGCACTGAGAATTCCTGAGAGCCTCCAGAACAAACTATGTAAGTACATATAATTCCCAATTTATGCTTCAACAATTCAAAATAATAATGTTCATCATTACAGAGTGGCATTCTCAAATCGCCACAGCTATAATTCTTTCAGTCACAGAAAGTGTTGTTGGCTATGAACAGAAGGGAGGAAGTATTTCTTTAGTTTAAATTGCAGTCATTTCTCATTAAAAAAAAAAAAAAAAAGATGGTTTTGATGGTTATAAAATAATTCATAAAGTAAGATCAGCATAGATTTTGACAATGGTTGGTTCGTTCAACTAAGTGGGCAGTTAGATACAATGAAGGAAAGCAAAGTGTTTGGTGTTTGACTTACCAAATTGCTTACTCATAATTTTTATATCTGTAAAAGAATTCAAGGTACTATCTGATTTTGCATTTAGATGAGCTTTCTGCAAAGTTCTTCCTATATACAAATCTTCTTTTATATGTTCATCTATATGTACCATTTTTAATGTAGAAAGTATCCTATTGAAAATTTTGTAGAAGCTATTTGAATATGATGTTTTGTATTTCTTCACCCTTACCCTGCAGGGAAAATTTCAGTAAGATGAGTCAGTCAGTGTGATATATCCTTTGGATTGGCTTTATTATTTTTATTCTTTGTTTATTCAGATGCCATAGTGATTAGGATTCCAGGCAATGAGCTATAACAATATATCACTAGACTGGCAGTCAATCAGATCAGTATCAGTTCAAACATTATTTAAGAATATCTACTTTTTTTATTATTTATATAGCTCCATAGTTCATGGTGCTTCATATAACAAATAAAAGATATCTCCTGCCCCCTAAGAGCTTACAGTCTAGGCAAACACAAGAACAACAGGAGGAGGTAACACAGGCAGGGAACAGAGACGGGTAATAAATGAAGAGGAGGACAATTAGATTACAGTCACATGAAAAGCTAGTGCTTTTGTCTTGGTGGATACAAACTGGGGAGATGAGGTGCTTGAATAACTTTTGTTTTAATTAGAAGTACATTTTATAGGAAAGCCTGAAGAAAAAATACTGAAAATAAATTAAAATGTGTCAGAAGGCAGAGAAACAAGCCTGGAAGTGAATAAGATACCAACAGATTTGAGGCCGGAAAGTAATGATGATATCTTGGATGTCAAGCTAGTCAATCACATTCACCCCTTCGCTTCCTATATATCTTCAAAAATCAGACAAAAAATATAACTGCTCATGTATACCTGAAGGGAGGCTGGTTTCGTATTTTCCCTTTATTATTTATATCAGTACACATTGAGTGAGCACATTTGGGAATACACTGGGTGAAATCTTGACTCCTTTGAAATAGAAGTTTTGACAGTGCTTTCAAGGGGGACAATATTTTGCTCATTGTATTGTGTAACTTAATGTATTTGTAGACTAGTGTATTTGGAAATTAAGCTTGTCTAAAGTACTTTGAAACATTTTTCTAACTTCCTTAGTATTATTATAATAGTGCAAAAAAGATTTGATAACATTATCTTTACCTCTTGGTATGCCAGTATCTCAGTTCATGATCCTTTTTCATAGTAATATCCTGATTTTTTTTTTTTTCTCTAATTTAGTTTGACAGTTTGGGTTTAGGTGGTTTGCTTCTTCATAAATTATATGTTTTCCATTTTGACATAATAACTAGTTAGTGTTTGAGGGTCAATATCTTTCTTTTTTGAAGTCTTGATGGACGAAGTCAGGAAACTTTAAATAGTTTAAGAACTAAAGAAATAGTTTTTTCAAACCTATACAGAGTTCTTTAATCGAAAATTCAGCTATAGCTTTCAGAAAATGTTCTGTTACACAAAAACTTCCATATACTCCTTGGCTTGTTTGGTCTGATATTTATCTAACAGGTAATACTATAGAAACAACCTGAAGTTGCCTACAGTGGACCACATCTTCATTTACCATCACATATCTGTTGACTTAACTGACTGTTGGGCTCAGAATTTTCACTACCAGTCCTTTACACATTACATTATTCAAAAAGTTGAAGTTTTTGTCACCTCTTTCACAGTGTTAAACTCACATAGCTGTCTATTGCTATATAATGATACTGAGGCAACCTAAATATCTTAATTCTGTGTCTTGAGACTCGTTGAAGACTATATGCCTTTATCTTACTTAAAGCAGATGCATTTAAAATGAGAAAGTGCCTTCCATTTCTTAACTCTGATTTTCATCCACCAGGTTGTACCATAAAACTGAGCTATAATTCCATAAAACTATGCTCTAGAGTGACATTCAAGGTCAGTCAGTGAAGCAGCCATCATCCTGTCCTGGGAAATCAATGGACTAATTGAGCTCTTCTATGAAACCACATAAAGGAGTTATGAATAGACATAAGAATGACATTCATGGGCCAGACACTCACTTGATATAAGGAGTGTATGTAGCTTAGTCGACTCTGATGACAATATAACAATTTATACTACATCATAGGGACTTGGCACTAGTCACTCAACATCTTTTCAAAATAAGGAAGTTTTCTTCAGAACAGAACTTCCTTCATGACATTGAAGGGAAAACAAACCTTTGAGCTTTTGAGGGTGAAAAATAACAGTATTATTTTCTACTACTTTGGGGTTCAGCTGTGTGATGGTATCTTTTCTTTAAATATCTTAGTTTTCTGTGAAAAAAAAATACTAATACACAACAAAGTAGCATTATGAATTACTGCATATATTAAAAAAAATGCCATTATCCTGTTATGAACCTGATGAGCCATGCATTTTTAATTTTGCTGTTAAATACAAATCTCCAGTTGCCTTGTATATTTCCCTTAATAGAAGGCTGAAATCCTCACTGAAATCCTAATTATGCCACACTGCTTTCCGCAGTAGGATTCTTTTTCCTTAGAGGATTGTGACCCAGTGAAATATTTGAGACATCTTTCACATCCATACTTACTGTGGCTCACATAAATGTTAATGAAAATTAATCATGTGCAGCAAGTGGAGGATGGAACTCCTGCTTATTTTAACACCCTTAATGGAGAAAAGAAAGGTTAGTTTGAATATAATACAGCATTTTATTTCATGATTTTACAAATTTTATTGTAAATCATCAATCAAATGCAATAGCCAATTTTTTCCATTCCAAACCAGCATAATTAGGAGCTTTTATTGTGTTGTAAGACAATTACTTTTCCCCCCTTTGTACTTTAAAGAATTAACTTAAACTTAAGTATGCATTACGTAAGTATATTTATTTTCAGAATCTTTGCTGAAGATGTTTTTATTTTGTGTTTTTACCTCGGACAAAGAAAACCTCTTGTTTGTTATCACATAAATGGGGATGAAACTCTCACAAACATCAGAGATTTTGCTTTCTCAGTACCTATTCACAATGAAAATGGCCAGCTCAGTGTCTATGAAGGTGTATGAGAACTGGGTAGTAGACACAAACCTCCCCCCACCCCTCCACCCAAATTTCATTAAATATTTTCTACAATTTGCGTGATATGTCTTATCTTCCAGTATTAGAAAGATGATAAGGTTAAATTATGCCCTAGTAAACAAATGGTCTCATTACCCATCAATGACTGATTATTTATGATAAAATTTAAATTACTGGATTTTTTTGTTTGTTTGTTTGTTTGTTTTAATCTAGCCAAATGATATATTTTCCTCATAAAGAGGTCTTTATAAGCTTTTGTGAGTAACATAACATTCCTACATAGCCTATATTATACATTTTTTGTTGGGATACAAATAAATTTACACTAAATGGACATTCAAGATTCACCATCCAAAGGGCAGGATTTCCAAAAGCTATGTCCAGATCCTTCAAAAACTTATCAAAATGTGCTGTACAGGCTTAGAAATCCCAGCCAATTTTCTGGCCACAGGTTTAGTGGCAAGAATCAACAGGATAGGGCACTAAACTGAGGCTTTTATAAGTACCAGTACTGACACAGAGTACCGTACATATATTGTTCAAATCACACAGCAAAAGCAAAACAACTGAAACTGACTTTTTTTTTTTTTTTTAATTTTGTGCATTGGATTCAAACAGTTAGAACTGAGTGCACTTTAACTGTTATCACAATGTGGTCAAGAGGTCTGTGTCTTTTACCTTTTACACACAATTGTTCATGACAGCATGTTATCAGCCTAGTGGAAAACAGGGGTGTAGCATGGTAAGCAGTGGTGGTAGTGCACCTAGTTTTTATATTATCTAACTTGAAAATATGTCTCTTCTAAGATTCCTTTTTCTTGATAAAAATAGTTTTCACCAAACGTTGGTGGTGCGCACGCACTACCATTCATGCTTGGCATCACACCCCTGACAGAAACACATGTTCTTATTTTGTTGATAAAAAGTATTACAAAAATTTCCATACAAAAACTATTTTCATAGAAATCTTGCATTTCCACAAATAAACCTGAACATTTTTTTTTTGAAAAAAAAAAACTGCTCAAGAATTTTGTTCATTTAGTACTGTGACTGTATTGAAAAATGCAGTCTTCTATAAAGTTCTCCACATTCGCTTATTTTAGGTGACCCATCCCATTCCAATATTAGTGAGAATTGCACAGGCTCCACTGAGTTCAATTAGCAGCAGGAACAAGGGTTTCAAAACCCATTCAGGCTAAAATGCCAGCCTGTTCTGTGCCAAATAGGCTGCTTCCCAACCCCTTCCCTCTCGTCACAAGAAAAAAACAGGTAATTGTTTACATCTAAGGGTTCTAAGATACATTCTTTAGTACTCAGGGAACTTTTTATTTACCTAAAAATTGGGTCAAAACTATGGATTTTTTTTTTTTTTTTTTAAGTAAGAGTTCCAACCCAAGTAAATTTAAGTTACTAATTTAAAAAAAAAATATTTACTCAGTCAGTGACAGAGACAGTCCAAAAAGCAAGTGAGCATCCCCTTATTTAACCTTCCATTCATGGGATTTGTGTTCTCTTCATTTGAACATTTCTCCCATCCAGTAAGCTGATATTGCCTGTCCAATCACAAGTGTTCAGCTGACAATCACAGTCTGTAGATACGGACCAGCAGCTATCAACTCTTTTATGCTTGGAAGTTCATAAGAACATACAGTTTCTCATTCCAGTCCAGTTCTGACACATTACTTTTGATAGACTCCTCCTGTGGTTAGTGCCATCCTGGACACTTATTCTCTATCTCCTGGCAACAGTTGAACTTCAAAAGGAACCTGTAATTTCTCACTGAGACTGCATTTGAAACCAGCCACAAAATTCACATATAACATTCACTCATCCAGAATGGTGGAAACCATGGCAAACAGTGTAACCCCGCGCAACTTGGTTGATCTGTGATGCTTGTGATTCGAGTCTGGCCATTGCAACTGCTGAGATCACAGAGTCTCTAGTTCATAGACACAGCGGCATGAGGTAACTCATTTTATTTTGCACAGGTTGCATATTTCCACAGGAAACATTCTCGCAAAGTTGTTTGGAAAAAAGACGACAGTTTGTGCTTGGGGTATTTGGCTTCCCAGCTCTACGCCATGGTTTCTTTACCTGGCAACCTTCTGTCGTTAAACGTGTGCATGTTGATAACTTCTTCTGTTTTCACAATGACAGGGGCCTGTGGCTTGTGTTTTAATCGACGCTGACACTTCAGAGACATCCTTAGCTCCTCTACCATGGCACTACAGAAGGACCTCTGAAGGGGAAGTTGAGGAAGGAGAAGAAGAAAAAAAAAAAGAAAAACAGAAACAAAACACAACTGTAAGAAATGTCCAGCTGCAATGCCTAGAAGAATATTCACTCTACTGGCACAGCCTTGTCAGTTCTGTAAGTTTGCTTTGTCTCAGCCTGGAGCTCAAAACAAATTGCTGTCTTTTAAATATGCATCACATAATAATTAAAATGACTTATCCAGCTGTGATGACTCACTGCAAACTTCACCTTGTCTCTGCAATTATTTATCTGCCAGCTACTGACTATGGATGCACATGATATATAAAAATATTTCAAACAGATGTTCTGTTAAATAGGTTAGACTTACAAGATAATATCTGAATGTAGTATGTTCATTAGGTACTCACTAAAATTTCCTTGCCTGTATTTCAAAGTAATACATTTCATTTCTATATAGTTAAAACAGCTCTTCCTCAACAAAACAGTACAGCTTGGTGTAAGAAGTTAACCTAAATTAATGTCCAGATACTGTTAAAATGCAGGTGCACTACTGAAAACAAATATCTACTTCATTCTTTTGATCATCATCTGTTTCTAAATACTTCTTGTTCATTATTGAATATAATTTATGGAGAATATGTTTGCAAAAAAAAATTCCATTTCATTTCATCTTTATGAAGAGCATATTATTAGAAAAATGTTTATTAATAGTTGCATCATAAGCTAAATCCTCAAAGTTTTTTTTTTTTTACAGTGCAAAAAAATCACAAAAGATAAAATCTTTCTTATTCCCTTACTCAGACTGAATACTCAACTTACAATAATAGGGTCCTTATTTTTACCCCTAGCAATGGGGTAAAGAGAGAGATGCCAGAGCCTGATATATTATGACAAACTTCTCAAGACAGTTTCTCTCACTCCAAGCAAAGGTGAAATATAATCTAGCCCTTTGTATTTGCCTCTTTAACAACTAATCTCCAGTCTAGGGAGATGATTAAAAAAAAAGAAAAGAACAGGGAAAAGGAAGAGAGAGTGGCTGGAATTTCTGTAGGTAGATTTGACTTTGTATGGTAGATCATCAGTCAACAAAAATCTGCCTATTTTCCCTCCTAGGTCTAGAAAGCAGTTAAGCACCTCACCATACTTAATTTTCTCTAAATTGAGATTTGTTTTTCAAAATCTGCACTCAGCTTCCAACCTGAAACACTAAAGGCACTCAGATTGGTAAGGAATTCAGTTTTCAACATTAAACTTTACAGGCCTGACATCTGACCGTAGCCCAGAGAAATTTATTCTTCAAACTGCTAAACACATCAGCTCTTGGCTTATTCCCCCAGAACTCACCAACTCTCCAGTTCTCCATGCCTCAGGTCCTTGATTCAGCTGACCCAACAAACTAAGTTCTTTAAAAAATGAGGCAACTGTTAAGGAAGCCTATGTGACAGACTTTACAATTGTTTTTCTTGTGCTGCCATTTAACACAGCTCTTTAACATCACCATCGGAGTGCAAGAAGAATATGAGACCCCTGAGAGCATTGATTTAATTGTGTCTTCTGCCAGGGCATGTTCAAAAATCAGTGTCTTGGCAGTGCGCTGTAACCTACAGGCAACAGACCACTTCAAGGTAAAAATCCTTTCAGCTGCCTCCTACAGATACCATGTCAGTTTGCACAGAGGCATTAAACAAAAGCAGAGAGGGAACAAGGGAGAGAAGAGAGAACAGAGATTGTTCTGTACATTAGAGACTAGGACACTCAGACTGGCAGAGGAAGGGCTTCATTTGTGGTTCCTGTTTCAAAGAGGATCTCTATTTTTATGTAAAATCCTTGGTTATTGCAAAATAATGCAAACATGAGTTGTCTCAGAGTTCAGGTAGAATTGAACCTGAATCCCCAAACTCTGAACAAATTTTCCCTTCTCTAATCCTTTAGATGAATAAGGAAGGAAGGAAGGAAGGAAGGAAGGAAGGAAGGAAGGAAGGAAGGAAGGAAGGAAGGAAGGAAGGAAGGAAGGAAGGAAGGAAGGAAGGAAGGAAGGAAGGAAGGAAGGAAGGAAGGAAGGAAGGAAGGAAGGAAGGAAGGAAGGAGTAATTTCCCTCTAGCTGTAATATTCTTCCTTTCAAACACATCTTTTCCCAGCTGAGTTCAAAATAAAGGAATTACACTTTCTCAGCTTGTCACAGAAAGGCTTTAGTCACATACAGAGCTAAGTTTGAAGTTGTGAATCCAGACAAGAGGCAGGCATATCTCTATGGTGCAGACTCAAGCATACATCCTTCAGAGGCCAAAGTTTACTGCAAAATTCATCATTTCTGACTGGTTACATGGAGTGAATTCTGCAGTGGACACTAATTATCATGCCTATTTAAAAGCGTTCCTCTCTATTAGACTGATATCCAACACGGAAATTAGCCCTTCCACTGTCTGACTGAGGTGGCTAAATTTTTTAGAAGAATGGTCTGTGCTGTCATTTTTCAGATTCTCATGTGTTTCTATTCTTTATTAACATTGTGAAGAAAACAGGAAGATGTATCTGCATTTTATCCAGCTGCATTTTGAAATAGAAGATCAAATTCTCTTAGACTTTTTAAGAAAGTGCTGTCACTTAACCTCAGAAATACATTCATAATTTTCAATATGACACTAAGCCCTGAAATCACTAAAAGGAGTAAGATTAATTTAATATTCCCTAATGTCCTACTGGTTAAACTGCTAAGCCTGTCAGATCTACTACCTTAGCATTTTCATTATGTGGGGGTCCTAGCACATAAATCAGGAATTTCACTAGGAAAACAGTAAGTTGCAACTGCTGGCACTGGCAAGATAACAGCACCTCCACCACTCACCACTGAAATCAAAAACCTGAAAGATCACATTTAATTTTTTTCTTTATAACCTATTCCCTTTTCTTCTCTGCCAAGATAACTAACAAGAGTGGCAAAAAAGAGTGAATCCTTTTCAAGACGCATCAGTCAATCAAAACCTTTTGCACAGATCTGCAAACACTTACCCAAGGATACCAGCTTTTAGGCATTATCAGCATGAACAGTGTTATAGGCAATGGACAGGAGAAGATACATATGCTTAATGATAGCAGTCTGAAATATCCTGAAAATTGGATCTCAGGAAAATTGGATCTCAGGAAAATTGCTGACACATTTTATCAGATAATTTTTACCTGGATCTGAAAATTCATTAAAATAAACTCCTTAAAATGAGGAATCTTGGAAACACTGACAGTTCAAATTGTATATAAGATCATTTCATGATAATTATTTTATCTAGAAAATGCATCTATTCTGTGTTTTCAAAATACGTTGTATAAAGTAAGTTCCTGGGAACTTAATTGTATCCCCTATTAAAAAAAAAGGATTAAATTAGTTTTTTTCCTAACTTATACATGTTTGTACTTTAAAACATCAAATATCTGAAAATAGCAGACATTATTAGCTCCCAGAAGGTAACATTTTTTTAGTAACCAAGCACCTAGTAAGAAAAATATTACATATTAATTTTGTAAATTTTACTCTTTGGAATGATCATCTATTTTTAAAAAGATGAAATTAAGACTATATAAAAGTCCATAATCTAGATCTTTAGTTTCCTTTGGATTTTATCTGAGAAAAATATCATACTGAAGATTTTTCCCATGCACTGCAAAGCCATGTTCAAAAAGTTTACAAAGGATTACTTCATGATTGACCTTTTCTTAATAGAATTTCTTTTCTCTTTTCTATAACAGCCTGACTAGGTTTATCATTTTCTGTCTTTCCAAACTTTATTTTTCTGTATTGCTAGAATACTACCTTTGGACTATTAAGTCATAAAACAACAAACTAGCACTCAGAGTAGACTACTTATGATAGATAAATGACATTTTCAGACAAGATTTCAGACGACATAATCCAATGTTTCAATTCTGATTTCAGATGGCCTTTCACATTGCTAGGTAAAAACAGTGGAAAGTTTACATAACTGTAGTCTGTATTTCAAAACCTCTTTACACCTCAAAAATATTCCTTGTTTATATTTTGCATAATTCTCCTCTTACTTCAAAGAAAATAACCTTTTGCTCCAACTTACCTTCCACTCTGCAAGCATGTTATAAGAACATCAGTTATTATTGAATTTTGTTAACCCTTACAAAACCCTAAGCTGTCTTCCTAAATGTTTGCAGAAAGTAAATGCCACCTTCAAGTCCTCTTATGTATAATCAAGTAGTAGAAGAGTTGAAGGAAGTCATGCAATTCAATGATCACTAGCTAGGTATAATTGTTTTCTTGAACTTAGTGAATAATCACAATAAAACGTTAGGAAAAAAAAGGGCTGTGGTTCGAAGCAGAAAGGTGAAATGTACAATAGAAATTTTTTTTTCAGTATTGTAGTCCTTTAGTCTTTTAAGACTGCCAAAGCTCATGTCCTTATGAATTGCAAAGAACTGACTAATATCCTTTTCAATCTCTGCTGCAGCTGACAGCTCACAAGTCATGTAGGATCAAGATAATCATTCTGCAGATTCTTGCCATTGTTTACAGTCTATTCAGACAGCTTGTGCATGGCTTCTCAGTCTGAAAATAATGTAATGTACCTTTGTGTGCTTATATGAATATGAAAGCCAGACAATATTTAAACTGTTTTCATTATATTGCGTTATAGGATATTTAGAAGGAAAGGTAATTAGAAATTCTAATTAGCATTTTTAGACCCAGAGTTATGAGACTATCACCATAAATTTTTCTTTTAATATCCTAAAAAGAGAAATAATTATTGAAGACCTAAATTTACAAGACCTGACAGAACAGTATTAATGCAGTAAAGGCATGCCTTACATCAAAGTGAAACGGGTAACAGAACAATACAGTCCATACATAACCTGAAACCACAGTGCTGTAAAAAGAAGACAGGAATGACATGCCTTTAACACCCCTAAAATTCTGGTGTTTATGAATAATATTTGATATCTTTTAAATAAAAAAGGCCCCATCATTTGCCTTTCATAGATTTCTTTTTTTCTCTCTCTTTGATAGAGTTAATACAAAGTTAACTGTCAAAATGTAGTACAAAACTGCAGGATTTACCCCGAAGTTCATTATGCTCCAGCCTTGCATGTCAGATATTGTTTGAAGCCTTGTTAAATTTTCTTAAACCAGTAACTGCAGTAATTCTGCATCTTAAATCAGATGTTGCGGGTCAATGTTCTAGCATCTAGGAGAACATATCAATCAAACTGTATTTCATTTTTTTGCAGTTATCCAAGTTATCTTGCAGTTATCCAAGAATGAATGCATAGACCTGCCCTGACCCTCCCTTCTAATTTGTTTCTGCTTCCATATGCCAGTTCTCTGGGGATTCTGAATGCGTATACAGAAAACTTGTCAATCTTAAACCCCTAGACAGATAGACAAATCCTAGGGAAACACTGACATAGGACCATGGAGAGATGAGCAATTAACAGAATGAAAACAGACAAAAAAAGAGAAATCACATTTCATTGCAGCTGAAGCAC
>VZSV01000006.1:10266524-10329213 GCA_013398735.1 Nothocercus julius | reverse complement strand
TAGTTTGCTTTGCTGTATACCTAATCTTAAATGTGATTGTTGACCCAAATGTGTATAGATAATATATATATTTGTATAATATAGTTATGTTAAAAGTACTATATTTTGCCACAGACTTTTCTCATGCAGTACATCATTTTCAATCTGTAGAAGATGTAATGTAAAAGTACACTGTAAATTAACTTCACAACAATTACCTGAAATGTCACCAATGTATTCTCAATTTCAGCTTTAGCAATTGTTATCTCTGGTAGAAAGAAACCAGGAACCATTTTAAGAAATTAGTTTCAGGCCGAAATCAATGACAGATTTTAGTGCCTACTCAAATAACAAAAGCCTACTCAGATAACAAAATCAAGCAAAGTGAAAATTACATTTTCTTAAGTTAAGCCTCGATTCCACCACAGTAACTACAAAATCAAGAACACTAGAATTGTTCCAGACAGACTGATGAAGCATGAGATGCATCACTCTGTGACTAAGTTGAATATTGATTGTTTCAAGAACTTTTTTTGTTTCAAGGGCCAAGGGACTGGCCCTCCCCATAACAAGAGAACAGTAACACAAAGAAACTAATCTTCTGAGGGCTGAATTGCTCACTGAGTTTTAGAGTTGTGAGCTGGACTTAGATGAAACCTAAATGCCAGTCAAAAATAAATAAATAAATAAATAAATAAAAGCAGTGAACTACTCCTGTTATAGGTTATAAATGTCTCCCAATAGGACAATTAGATACCAACTTGCCTTATGCAATTTGTCAATGAGTTACCAATTCATGGCCAAAAAACAGTCCAACCACTCTCCAATTCTAAAACGTATTTCCTAGCAAAATAAAACACTGTCTGGTGGGTAAGAGAGATCTGTGATAAAGGAACTCTGAGTCCATTTAATGTCTTCTGAAACCATTCGATCTGGTTTCCAGCCTGAGTATAGACTGAAGGATACTCTGGTTCCAGTGGATGATGGGGTACTCCTATCAATGCAGAAAGCTTTCTCAAAAGTGACTTTTCTTAGCTCTGTCAGCAGCCTTTCTGACCGTCACACTGACCATGATATTTTGCTGACTCACCTGTGGACCTAGGCTGGGGTAGGTGGGATTGCACTTGTGTGGTTCCACTCTTTCCTCTCAGAGAAATCCCAGAGGATGGCATGGGGCAATTGCTCATCAGCCCCGAGGGCTCTCTCTCATGTAGGATTCCACAAGGTTTCATCCTGTCATCTCTCCTTTCAACATGTATATGAGACCACTGGGAAGATAATGAGATAATTTGGGCTGTGGTGTCATCAGCATCCAGATGATACACAGTCCTACTCTCTTGCCAGACTAGGATAGTGCAGTCATTTTGCACTTCCAGTACCTGGCGAAAATAAGGTATGGCTAAAGTTTAATTCAAGGAAGATAGATTCCATGATGGATAAGTAAGGGGGAGTATTTGAAATATAGTATCTACACTTATGATTCAGCTCACCCTCTTTTGAAAGAGGTTTGAGGCCTCAGATTCCTACATGTTCCTAAATTTTGGCCTGGATTTTTAGATTGGATTAGTGGCTGTTTGTTACTTGTGTATTAGTCAGTGGCAATAAATTTTACTGGTGTGAAGCCTGTCACACCGATCTAGGACTTCCTCCAGAATATATCACTACAGCCCAATTTCCATGGAGGAACTGCTACTTACTGTTTAACAAGTGCTGACAGTAATTCTAAGCAATTTGTATTACTTCAGTCACATAGTTGGTGCTAAGCAGATAAGAAACAGTTTATTTTGCACTGTATATGCACTGATTTAGAACAAATTCCAACATACAATTTTAATGGTTCTGTATGTAATTGTTATAGTTATGTAGGGTATTTCTTTGACTTCCAGCAGGGATGATCCTAACTGCACTGAAATCAATCACCTGAGATACTGTGATCTCAGTCCCTGGATGTGAAAGTGCATCCATCCATTCAGTCATTTTGATCCTGAATCCACATTGACTCTTTGCTTGTCCAAGGAAAGTCAAGCTTCTTGATCATCAAGCATGGTGAAAGGCAGTGGTGATGACAGGTAACCAGTCTTTTGGGAGTTAAATCTATCTGAATTAAAAATACTGTATATACTAGCATATAGTTTAATTTGAAAATAATAGTCCATCTTACAGAGCCATTTTAGAAATTAAGGACAGCTGAACTAACTGAGTCCAGTTGTACCTAAATACCTTTATGTATGTGCCCTGAGCTAAAGATTACTGTACATTAATCACTGTAAAAACATATACTAGTTTCATAGTTCAGTGTGATCTGATAAATTTAATAAAAATATGTCATGGCCTCAAATCATATTGAATAGAGAGAGACTGCTATTATTAATGCCTACAGTTTTAACTGTCTTGGAAACACTGACTAGCCATATGATAAGTGTTATATCAGCTTCTCTATAATTACAGGGTTTAATCCAGCAGTCTAGAATATTTCCTCAACCTAAAAAGCAACTGGAAGTGTTTGATGTTCATTTGCAGACTTATACTGCAGTGAAGATAACCTAAATCAGATGAGCTAGAGTCTTGCTTGGCACTGAGCTTCCTGATACAACAAGTTCTGGAGCATCTCGATATTATGGCCAAGTGTAACTATAGAGCAGCTAATTAAATAAAAATGAAAAGGTTAATACTTATAATCTAAAATATTTGTAGAGAGGATGTGCCTCATATATTAAAGAAGGACAGTTAAAAAATAGTTAGAAAGATATGATGGTATTCTCTTCCTTGAGAGTAAAAATTTTTTTTCAAAGGAGCTAACAGTTCTATATTTTGAGTTTCTTCTTTCTACTGATGAATGAAAAGGAATTGTACATCCTACAGAAAAAAATGACAAATAAGACTTTTTTTCTTTTTCTTTTTCTCTTTCTTTTCTTTTTCTTTTTTTTTACACAACAATAACTTCTCTATGTCGAACATAAGATATTCCATAACCAGACTAGACCTTAAGACACAATCTTTCATCTATGGAGCAATATGGAACACCTATGGAGCAATAACAAGCCCATTTGAAATTACATCCCTACATCTGTACTTGCACAATGTGATTTTGGTGTAAAACAGACAATTTTACTCACATTTCCAATCTCTTCTTTGTTTCTTGAATTACAGAAATTAAGAAATTCAAAAAAAATCATTACCAATATCCATTATCAAACAGACATTGGTTCAGATGCAATCAAAAATCAAAATAGAAAACTTGTTTTTAATGTTTTATCGTTTGCAAATTATTTGAAAAATATCATCATCAAATCAATATCATCATTTCAATTTTGTTTCTCCAATTTTTTCTTCTCATATCTTTTCCATTAAATATTTTTTTTTCACAGCTCCTGCCATTGCAAAATATCCTCTAATGCTCCATAAAACCATTTCGAAGAGGGCATTGAATTATAATTCATACCTCATCCTCAAATAGCCTGTATACATGCACACAGAAATAAACCATACAAATCCATGCACTCCATATAGTGCTCCAGGGAGTACAGAATGATAGAAGTTTTCCAACTGCATCTAGAGAATGCAGATGTACCAAAGCTAGAAAAACATTTCCTGTTATGAACTGTCACAGCAGATGTTCTTTCTCCTGTCTAGTACTAAAAATTAACCCAGTACAAAATGTGACATGACAATTCGGACTAAATCACTGACTGTATGTTTTATAAAAGTTTACTAGGATATAAATCCCAAATCTTTTGCCTTTGCTTTACCAAAAATGACCACATAGTTTATTCATTGTAGCCTGAGGAGCAGGACCTTCATCTTTAGAATCTTTGGAATCTGAAAACAACTACACACAAAAAAACAAATAACAACAACAGTAAAAAAAAAACACACTATGTTGTGAATTATGTTAGGATTGCTCAAGAACTATTAAAAAGCTCTACTCCAAATATAAAACACTTTTAATATTAAACTGTTAGGAACATGATCTGAACTGCAGTAAGGTTCACATACCTGCATTTTTTTTTGTGAAAGGAGCAAGAAAAAAATTAATATAATTTGAGAAAAAAAAAGTGAATAAAATATTCTGTTAAAGTAAGAACAGTTCCAAAAAATATTTCCATTTTTCATAAGAAAGTATTGTGGTGGTTTTGTTTTGCATTATTGCTAATGCAACAATTAAAACAGAAATGGAAATACTCACTTTCTATACGTCTTGTTGATAAAAGAAACATTTACACCATTTCAGTATTGATTAACTTCTTCTTGTAAGATCAATCTATTAGGACAAATTTCGTGTCTGGCAATCAGCGAAATCAATGTGAGCAATGAGTTACTCTTTGCTTGGTTTGATTCTAAAAAGGAGCAATCAGAAACCTACAGAATTATATTTACACTGGTGCAACCAAACTGTAGAAGAACTTTGATGAATCAAACCTCTGTCAGCACTTAGATTCATTTCAAGAAAATATATCAAGAATAGTTAAAGTGTCTCTGAGAGAAGAACTAACAGGATATGGTGTCAAATGAACAACACAACAGTTTCTTCACACTAGCAAACCTTGGCCCCTTCATGCTTTTTGCAAAGGGCATGGGTCCACTACAGCAACAAAAACAAGAATTTCTCAAGGCAAAACCTTTCTCTCCAAAGTATCATGACCAGGATATGGAAAAGGTCCCCACTCTGCAGGGACAGGTAATGTTTTATATATTCAGTCACAGCCTTCAGCAACATAATGAACTTCATCCTAAAGCAGTGTATAAGTAATATCTGCCAAGAGTAAATTTTCCCAGTAAGCTAGATAGCTTACTCTTATGGTAGTATATAGTGTGAAGGTGGTACTGAAATGAAAATAATCACAATTTTTTTTTTTTTTTTTTGTGGATGAAAATGAAAGAAAGGTCTATAATTCTCAAAATGAGAACCATCAGTATATTATGCTAAATATGAAAGACTTATTATGATAAATATGAAGACTTCAAGGTCAATATTTTCCCTGTCTTTATGATAATAATGTGAGCTATACAAAGATAAATTTATGTAATAGTTATAAAACCATAATATAGTGAAACATATGAACAAAAAAAAAAAGGACATAGTAACTATTTTAAACGGCTTCTGTTTCTAATACTGCATATTCACTGCCCTCTGAGTGCCTGTTAAAATCAAGAAGCAGGTCATCCACTAGCAAAAGCAATTATAAAATGTAATGGCTAAGCATTTATTGTCAAGACTGGCTAGATAAAAAAGGTCTGCTTAATACAATGCGTCCAAGTAGATAACATAATTAGATGTTTGTATTATAAACAAAAGGAAAGGGTATAAGCCTTTAGCACTTTTAGAAAGGCTACAATAAAACAATAGGAGAGCACTGTGACACAATTCTATTAAAAAGCAACAATTAATTTTTTTTCTTGAAAAATGTAAGGCACCATCTTGTGGTTACTCTGGAGGAATGCAGCCCAGACAGCCTCTGAACCTCCCTTTCCACCTGCACTATCCCACTGCCTGAATGGGAATGCTAAATGCCATCACAGAAAAGAGCCTTGATACACATCGGTTTTCAATTCACCCTCTGGGGAAAAAAAAAAAAAAAAAAAGACAGTAAAGACAGTAAGAGTTAAGGTAGGACTAGAGGCAATATTTAGATGGAAATACAATCTAGATTATTGTATTACTTAGGTATTTGGCCTAGGCACAGAGTAAATTCAAAGTATTGTCAAAGTATTGGCAATTATAGTAAAACCACACTTAACCTAGTGCTTTATGGGCCAATTACTAGCATGACTTAAGTCCACTGCAGACCAGCAAGCTCCAGGAATTTTTGAAAGAGCTAAAATCTGAGACTTCTATTCTTTGTATCCTTATGTTATAAAAACCAAAACATGTTTTGTGCAATTTCCAGCAAATGCTTGAAAATTTTGTAAACAACTTATTTTGGACAAGTGTCAACCAGTTAAATATTTTTGTCTTCAAAGATATATTTAGTCTTGTATGAAGTTCACAGTTCAGCATTCAGAATTTCTAACTTCTTCAACAGAAACTGTTGTTGTAAGTAAAATGCATTTATAAGTGGCTCATGGGTCTCACATGACTTACAGCTACTGATGTTCAAAATGTGTCCAACTCTACAAACTGCTAAGAATTTTCAGTACACATTCATTACAACATCTAGAATGAGTTTCCCAGTTCAGCTCTGCAGTTTAATCTTGAGTTATTTACTATGGAAAATAAAATTGATTCTGTCTTCCTTGGAAAATGACTGTAAAAGATAAACCAATATTGAAACATTTGTTTTTATTGCCTATTTATTCAATTATAAAAAAAAACGTATTTCAGAGAGGTTATTTCAAATAAATTTTCATTTGCAATTTGCTCATTTAACTCCAGAAATACTCTGCTGGTATCATCAATTTACCACCTTTTTAGATTCAACTTGATGTATTTTGTATTATAGAAAGCCTCTGACCAGATCTCCCCTAATGAAACAAACAGTTAAGGAATGACGATATGTGAATCTGTTATATTTTCACAAGCAGGCTTTGTTTTGACCTGCTGATTGCTCAGTGGGTTTTGAATGATACAAATGATACAAATGATAGCTGAATTTAGTCCATATATTGTTCTTTTCATGCTCGTCAGATATAGATATTGTAGAAAATCCTTAGTAAATTAGGGTGTTCCTTTTTTCATACAAACTAGCCATGGCAAGTGTTGGTGACTGATAGACTAACTGATTTTATCAAGGCTTATCTTTGTTTTTGAAAGGTGTCAATAAAACAGAAACTCTTCAGTGTCTAGAAAATGCTGTGGTGGTACAAATATGTGTCCTATTCTGCTTATCAATGTCTGCTTTATAGAAAGACTGCAGCTGGGTTACAAGTTGCTATCCAATTTTTGAGCATATCGGGAGCATGAATGCTCTGATCCACTTTGGTAATGAAATGTTTGCAGGAAAGAAAAAAAAAAAAAAACACACACACACACAATACTGTCTGCTGCTTTGCTGAGTCCAATTTCTTTGGAGGTCTCACTCTTTACCACAGGCAACATCTCTGCACATGTACATGGCAGGACAGCAAAGATGCTAAGAAACATTATTTCTTAGCATTAGCAAAATTAGCATTAGCATTTCTTAGAAAAATTATGCACCTAAAATCTGCATTACCTGTCTTCTGCCATAATGGAAGTGCAACTATATGTATTTTGTATACTCTAAAAAACAGACATACATGTTGTTATGATCAGCTGTGTCCCAGGAAACTCCACATATTCATCAGTGTAAGCGTATCTGATTTCTTTTGTTTCCTTAGCTTTTAATGTGACCTTTGATCTTTCCTGTGTCCAAATGCTTCTAGATAATATAGAGATATCATACTGATATAATGATCCTAAATGAATCAATGCTACAAAAAAACAGCTGCCTCCTCCCTCCCTAAAGGATGGGCAAGGCAGCTCTATCTGCAGGGTGCACCCATCCCTGCAGAGGAGATGCAGCGACAGGAGACAGTTGACTGTACCTCTTACCTCCCCTCTATTGTTGCTACTCCTCCCTCTCCTAGGCAGCAGGCATCTACTATATTTTGGGGAAGGATAGGAAGACATCCACTGAAAGTCTGTGGTCCTGGGAGAGGGTTTTTTTGGCTTCCTCACACGATTTTCTATAGTCAAGTCATGGTGTTAGTGTCAAGTAAGATCTCAAACGCTAAAAAACACTAAGCAACTGGTGTTACAAAATTATTATCAAATAGTCCTATTTTTCTGAATAAGTATTTCTTAAAAGTCCATTAAGAGCTAAATCAATTTATCGTGAAATCCGTATGAAATCCATATTAACCTTGGGAATGTATAAAGTTGAGATTTACATAGGTTATTTAAGTAAATATTATTTTTTCCTCACAATTATTTTTTCAGAAACACAACACTTCAATAGTAGGTGAACAGAAATGAAGCATCCTATAGCATGATAAATAAGAGAATGGTCTAAATGGTCTTTTTACAATATAATAAAATGTACCCTTGTTCAAAACCTCTTTAGAACTTTGTGATCTCACACTGACATTGTATGTTATGGCAAAAATGTCTTTAACAGTATATTCATTAACGGACACTTGCATACCAAAAGGTAGCTTAAAAGGACTGAATACAAATCTTAAGTTTTCTGAATAATAATTCAATTACAAAAATTCACTAGTAGCATCTGGAAAAATATCAATATAAATGTATCTGTTGGATTTACTACTTAGCTAAGTTATTAAACACAAATATAGGAATTGACTTGGGCCACAAACTAATCTAAAAAAAAAAAATAGTAAAAAAATGCAGTTTCTATCCATTTTAAAAGTTCAGAATATGTCATAGCAATAAAATCTATAGTTTGAGCATAGATTTTAAACATGGTCATATAGAGAGATGTTCTTTTTTTAAAAAAAAAAAAATATACACAATTGATTATTCCCACTAAGAATTTTACAAAAATCTTAGTACTTTTGGCACAGTTAGAGTATTGTGGTTATACAAATAGAAAGTACAAAAAAAAAAAAAAAAACTAAAATTTTCAAAACTGAATGAGTTTAAAATTACAGGACTTCAATTCATAATCTGTAGTAAAACCATAAAGAACCAGATGGATATAATCTTTTCTAGATGCTACCAGAACAACTTTTTCAAGTGTAAACTTCCGGAAAGAACATTTCTATAGAAACATTTTTAGGTTTTTTACTTTGAGCTATAGACAGTTATGTCTTTAAAAATCAGAATTATCTGTAGATGATTAATTTGTTTCCCATTACAGTTTCGGAATTCTTCTTCATCCATAAAATTAACTGCAGTGAACTTCCAGGAGCAAAAAGCTGTCTTTTTTCAGGCTTGAATAAGAGGAGAAATAGTCACTTGTCCTGAAAGCTGGCTACAATTAAACATATTGAAGACAAATTACAAGGTGTAAATATAAAACTCTGGGTACTCTGTTGTGATCCTTTGTTATTTAAGTACTGCATTATATGATAAATAATCAGTATGCACCTGCATTTGTCTATTGGAAGTTTAAAATATTATCTGAATTGACCATCATTATAAAATTAAATAGGAAAAGACAATATTTACCTTTTCCAACTGGGCATTTTTTTTTGATTTGTACAAAAACTCCCCAACGGCAACAAAGACAGAAAGCACCAATCCTGCTGCCAACACAATGAAGATTCCTCCAATATTTTGAACTCCCAAAGCACTGGCCTCTTTGCTTTCCTCCTCCGGGCAGCCATTGCCTCTCCACCATTTCTCCTTCATCATGTGGAGCTTGCCCTCTTCTTGCAGCTGAAGAATTGCTATAGTGATCTTGTCTCTATATGGAGAACCTAAAGAGATCAAAGGGAAATTTTTGTATTTGTGTATACTGTAAGGAAAGGCAGCTGGTATTCCTGAGAAGATTGAAGTGCAAGAAAACATCATGAGAACAATTAGATGCTCTTGTTTTACCACCATAAGTTATTATAGAAAAAACATATACGGATAACCATACTCACATTGGTCACATAAATACAAACCTACAAGTGCACACATATCTACATACACAAACACAGAAAACTTGATCCAACTTTCTGCAAGCCAGGTAACTTGATGCTACAAGCAAATAACCATAGCACATTCAATCGTACATCCTCAAACATGTTCCTACTCAATTATTAAACTCAGCTGAAAAGTATTCACCTTTTAATTTACATCCACCTTTTAATTATATTGCAGTAGAATTAGATCCATATACTTATATCTATAGGCTAGTGCTTCATCATCTAAAGCCCATCCAAGATCTGACATGTAAAGGGAACTTTATACTATCACTTATTAAAAAAAAAAAAAGTCTGTCTTCAGGACTAAGACTCAAAATTCTGTATTTGATAGAATGTCAAATGTTCGTGACAACTTGCAAGAACTTATTTATTTCATATGAAATGAATATTCATATTCATATTACCAGGTAGTAATGCAATCAGAAAGACATACATGTTGGACAACAAGGATACAAGTTCATATATTTTAAAATGTATATTTTCTCATAAACTAATATTTCCTAAAAATGACTTAGGATAATTTCACAGCTTCTGAACACACCGGTGTCTCAAAGTGCATTTTTCAGGATGAAGTGTTATGTCTCCTATGTCATCGGCTTTTTTTTCTTTTCTTCTTCTTTATATGGAACACAGAGATTTCTCAAGGAGCATTTTACAATTCACATCAATTAAAAATGCTGTTAAAGGAGAAAGCTTTTCTTTTCTGAATGGTTACAACTACACAACGTAAGTCAGAAATGTGTTCTTGTTCATATTTTGTGTAATGTTTAAGGAGAGAACAAAGCCATCATTCTTTTTCTTCTGCTTTGAAAAGAAGAACAAAAGACTTTTCATTGATGTAGGTAAGAAATCCCGGTAAAAAGATTTGATGAAAAGTCATGGCACCCCCTCATTTATGTGTTGTTGATAGGAAAACAGCTCTATGAAGGATCTCTCCTCTTTTTTTTGTTTTTTTTTTTTTTGGTTAAAAGAATGTTATTTACAAGCTATAATTTTATGCAGCATCTTCATTTGCTAATAAAAATGTATTTCCATTGACTTGATATCTTTTAAAAAATTCCTCAACATCCTGTTAGAGAGATGCTGCCCATTTGACTATTTCATATATACCGTCATCTATGTAGAAGGAGCTGAAGAAATGCATTAGTGGAATACATAATACCATATTGGAAAGTATGCATGTTTGAATTTCTTTATTTCTACACACCTAGGACTTGCCATGATAATGTAGCTATCAGGAAGGGTTACTGAACCAGCCTGAAAATAAAACACAGAATGAAGCGTTAATTAGAAAACAGTCTGGGTTTTCTTCCTTTGTTCCAAAATAATTGGTGGACAGAACTGACCCAAAAGTAAAGTTGCAAAACCTCATGTTCTTCTCTCTGCTAAGGGAAGAATGACTCCTGTACTAGGAGCTAAACTGTATTTATATAGGACTGTAAGCAAAACAGAGAGAGATGAAAAAAAATTCTTTTACTCCCTGCACAGGGAGGAGTCTAAGGCACAGCATTTTAGACCATTCTGACAACAGCGGAACTTTGCAAAAGCATCTACTTGACACATTTCTTCAGCCAGATGGAAGAAGAAAAGTGATTAGTCCACAAGAGCCTGGGGAAGTGTAAGTGCATTCTCTAATCTTTGGGGGATATTTTCTGGACAGTGCTGCCTATAAATATTTAACAATAACAACTTAAATAACATTATATCTTGATAAATAATTTTTGATCCAGTCTAATCCATCTTCTGATTTGGTAGGCTGCTCTCTAATTAAACTGATTTACATTTTTTTTTCTCACTTTCTGTCAGTCTAAATATAGGCAGCACCAACTACTCTTTATCTATTATTTATATATTCTAGGGTCCAGATTTGAACACATACAATTCTAGTCCATTTAAAGTACTTAAATAAGATGAGAAATTCATAGAAAGTACAAGATAATCGTATCTACAATTAGTTGAGATTAAAAGGATTGTATTGGGAGTATGCATCCCAGTACTAATTTATTTCATCAATTTGTATTGGTATTTGTATCAATCTGTATTACTAATTTGCAATTTTTGTGTATTTCCAGAATGGACAGATTACAAGGCCTACTACAATATTTGTATTTACTCTATCTCATTACTTTGTCTTGAAAATGATAATCTTATAAGTAAAGATCAATATCAGATGTGGAATGACCAGCCTTGCATATTACCATAGCTAAATTAAATATTTAAAGAGTATCTGAAAGTGGAAATGTATAGATGTTGAAAAAAAAAAAAAAAAGCATTCAGTGATGTAATTCTGTTCCTGAATGTTTTACAATTACCTAAATTCATTGATTTATATTTTGCAACAAACAAGCTGAGAATACTCAATAATCTGATTTTTGAAAAATGAGCCATTTTTCATGTTTAATGTAATTCAGATACTTATTAGGAAAGCAAAAGAAGGAAGCATACCAAGACTATTCTTTCCTTTTCTTTTCACTTGTTCTTAGAATTTTTTCTTAGATACAAGTTGGATTGAAAGTCCCAGCAATAGAAAGTCTGCTCAGAAGCCCCTGAAGTGGTTAAAGGTATTATGGTCTGGTGTTTGGATGAAAAATTAGCATAGCAAGAGAGCAGAAAATAAACAGAGAATGTGGACAAGGCATCCAGGCTGCAAAATAAAAATAGTATGAATAAGAACAAAGTAATAACTTCCAGGTAAAAACAAAACAACAACAACAACAACAAAAAAAAAAAAAAAAAAAAGAAAGGGAAAGGAAAGAAGAACAGAGAGGAACATTTTGCCAGATTCATAGAAAGCACAGGTAACATTAATTTTTGTGTGAAGAAATATGAATTTCAAATATCACTCTTTGATGAAAAGAGAAGTTGAAAAACTCTTACTAGTGTGTGCATGGGGAGAATTGGGAAGAAAGAGACAGAGATATTTAAAAATCTACCTTCAAACCAGGAAAAAAAAAATATACAAATAACATCTGACTTTCTTTTTTCCCTTCTTCTCAAGGTTCCAGCTTCTTTCTTTTCTCTGTCAAATGATCAAATATCTCCATGAAGGACAGGGACTGTAGCGCCTACACAATGTAATGCACACATTATTTTCAGATCCCACTGCAGCTGTAGTTTGCAGGAATGAGTGTTGCCCACTACAACATGAGTTTCCTTCTGGCTTCATCTACAGGTGATGGAGACCTTGGTGGCTTCTGATGACCATCACTTTGAATGAAGGAGGCAATGATTATTATTTGCAGTAAACTGAATATGAAGACTTGAAATAAAAATGAAAGCTTTTTTGGCATAAAATTTTGTTGTCTGAAGCATCTGTACAAAACTAATGCAACCAGGTCTCAGAAATACTCCAGAAGTTACACATGGATAGGTTTTCTGCCATGAAGTCTCAGTACATAAAGATTTCTGCACATAATTATATATTTAGTTAAGACTTATGAACACATAATCTTTATATAGAGAGACTTCACTGAATACAGATTAATATGCTGAAAATGAGCTGCTGATCCAGCTGATCTTGAAGATACTTCATGCAAGATTATAATTCAGTAAAATCTGCTACCTGTTTACCTTTATTACCTTTTTTATTTATTTGCATGGTAAATATCAAAGACACTCTTAAAAGATTTGAAGTATACTGGAAAGTACGTAAGTGAATTTGGCTTTAAGTAAATAGAAAGGAATGACATTATTCCACTCCATCCTTCATTAAGCATATGCTGAAACAGTTTGTATATGCTGAAACTTATTTGTATTCCATCATTCTGAGTCATTTTATTAAGAGAAAAAATTTCTACAAATTGTTCGGTATTTTGAAATTTGAAAGTTATTGTCCATGTTTGTACTAGTTTATTCTGAGAAAAGTAACCAGTTCAGATTCTGGTTTGAGCAGTGGAGAAGAGGAAACACTGAGTCAGCATGGGTCAACTGCATTGTAATAACTAGCAAATAAAATCTAAAAAAATTAGCAATCTTTTGGGAAAGTTTCTTTTTTTTCCAGCATGAACTCATTTACAACGTGATTGCACTAGACAGATCTATCTACCCTAAAGTTAGTGTGGATAAATATATATAAACTGCAGTCATAGTCTGACTCCAATGCAGGCATAGCCAAATTTTCCATTAAGGTCTTTGCCTAACTCCATTTATAGTACTGGGGATGAATAGAATCATTTAAATCTTGATACATCTGCATTTCTCTGTGTTTTTCTCATACTTACACCACACTATAATCACAGATTAAATATTCTGCCATCAATCTAGCTGTACAAGCAGTTGGATCACACTTGAACGTTTTGTTTGTTAAACCGTCTGTTACCTTTTTCCATCAGTTACCATGACTGATGAAGATTTCTTTTTCTTTATACAACATAAATTTCAGTCTGGTCCTTTGGGAAAGCCATTGCTTGCTCAGGGATAACTGGTGATACCGTATGAGAAGTTCACTTTCTCTGAAGTTTTACTCATAGGCATGACAGACACAAGACTCAAAGGGATTTCATTTACACAAAACTGTGCAGTAGGTATTTAGACCACAAGAATCCATGGGAAAAAAAAAAAAAAAAAAAAATCCTACAGCTTCATGCATCACAGGCCCTGAAATACCTTCCAGTGATCTGTAACTGACTCAGCACTGAGCAATAAAGACTGACAGCCACATTCAGGGGCATGGGCAGCAGTAGAAGCACTTAGCTTCATTTCACTGTTTTTCTTTTAACAGGCAGAGCCAGCTTTGCTCCCTAGAGCTGCTAACCCTCTCTCATTGGGATGACAGGAAGGGGTAGAGAGGAGGGTCATCACAGCTTCATGCTTTCTTCCTACCCGTGGATCCAAAAGTCTTCAAGCAACACCTGAAGAAAGGAGAGGCTGCCTGAGAGCGACCTGTCCCTGGCTCCATCCTCAGCATCAGCTCATTTTCACTGAGCAAAGGGCTAATGAGGACCCTTTCTGGGTCAAGGAGTAATATCATTATAGTATCTGGGGATGGGATAGATTAAAATTCTTCAGCATATGTGGGAAGCAAACAATTCACTACACTGAAGAAAACAGAGAGGACAGGGAGAGGACAGGGAGAGGAGAGGACCTATCTGATATGGGAGTAGATCCTACTTTATCCCAAATAAATAATTATGCAAGCAACACCAGCCTAATATGTTGGATAACAGGGGAGATTCATGTCCTTGCCTCTCCTGTAGGCTATATATAAATATATATAGGCACTCTCTCTATATATATGGGTGCATATATATCTACACATATAGCAGTAATGAAAATATATTCTCAGTAGCAAAATTAGTCAATTCTACAAGAAGCCTGGTGTTTTTTAAGAGTACAGAACAGTCCTGTGGTCTTTTTATTAGATCAGGATTTAGGATGGAGATTCTATATGCAGCTTTGATACAGACTTTCTTTGTTATGGTAAGTGAAACATTTTCCTGTTTCTTAGCTCTATGCCTCAGAGCAAAGTTGGTGTTTTATATTTATGAAATGTTCAGACACTACAGAATTCTCACCTCTAAGGTACATATAAATTAGTAACAAAGCATCCCAGAGACACAGGGCTTAAATGCACTTCCCAGGTTTACATGGCCTCTAGTGTTTACTGAAAATGACAGGTATATTAATAAACTTTCACTGGATATAGCTCTTTTTAATATAAAAAGGTGTGATAATCTTGATTTTGACTTCTAGAGAAACATTTCACAAAGGTCTAGTAGAGTAACATTTATATACATTTTCTATGCATTTATGAGTAATACATTAAAATATTATATTGATTTGAACATTAATAGAAAGTACACTTCTTGATAAACTATGAGTTATCCTTCTATTTTCTCATGAGTTTTAAGTTCTTCTTAGCATGGAGAACTTTTTAAATGCTTTTAAGTACTCTACATGTTATGGATAACATAGGGAATAAATAATAAAGTGGCAGCTTTGAAATAAATAATATTTACAATCTTAATTTTTCTGTGTTCCATATATATCAGATTTCCCATCCTGTATTTTGGTTTAAATATGTAACTCTGGATTTTAAAGATTTCTGTTTGCTTGTTTCTTTCTTTCTTTCTTTTCAAAAGATGTACAAAGATAAAATATGTATCATGATAAGTTAACATTTCTGAGGAAATAAAATAGGAGTTTCCTGGTTGTGATTGTTAACCCTGCTCACTTCATGCCACATTGTCTAGGGATATTTAGGACTACAATAGCCATTCATTCTCCCTTTCATGTTTTTGTCTTTAGCACTAAGACTAGGGAAATCATTAGGTAAGTTGTAACTAGCTCATAACATATTTATCCTTCACTGGTGAGCGAATGTATATAAAAAAAAAATGCATTATAGCAAAATTGCTCATTATGAAATATTAAAGGAATGATGATACAACTTTTACTTGTTAATTTACACTATTTTCCTCCATTCTCCTTTTTAGTATCAAAATAATCTGAATATGAACAAGATTTTTTCTTCACTATTGTATATATTCAGATTATAATTATATGATTTTATTAGATATGCACATTCTATTTCTTTTGCATTTTTAACACAGTGAAATTGAAAAAATTATACTCCTCACACTATGACTGTAAACACTCAGCTCTAAAGTGTGGCCTGAAGAATAAATACTGAATGCAAAGAGTGAAAGTTAGCAAGGTTATTTTATAGACTGTAATACAAAATAAGGTTCACAGAAAAGGTCATAAGCTGAATGTGTTATTATCTCTGTTACTGTAGAATGCTCATAGAATACTCATGTTGAAATCTGTACCAATAAATGATAATATTTTTACTGTGACTAAAACTAGTTTATATATTGATTTTCTTTCACATTTGTTTTGTAAACCTGCATTACTTGCATATGAAAGGTTTGCAAATAACAGCCTTTTTTTGTGGGAAATTTTGTAATACTACACACAAACAAACAGCTGAACAAAGCAAGCTGAAGAAAAAGCTACATGCAGTTTTATAAGACATGAAGATTTCAGGCAGGCAGACTATAATGAAAATATGAGAAAAACTTTGTGTCATAACGGAAGATGTCCAGATCCTCAAACCCAGTCTGTGACTTTGCAGAGACCACACTAATTTCCCATATTGTATTTTGCCATTAGGTTTGTTATTGTGAATGAGACATCAAGTGGCTGTTGGTTACATCTAAGAGCAGTGGTCTTTTATCAGGCAATGTTTATTTAAGTTACATAAACAGAAACAGCTTTAGACTTCTGTTTCCTACAAACTTTCATGCTATATTTATGGATAATAATAAGAATCTGCTACTGCTCTATCAAGTCATGTTCCATATATTTGTAATCCCTCTAATAAAAAAGAGAAGCTGACTCTCTCAATTTTCCATGCAGATTTCTCTTCCTTAATTTGATTTACAAGGTTAAAATGATTGGAGAGGCAACAGAGACAGTCCTTCATGGAAGGAGACACCAAAAAACTGCTTCTATCATGCATACAGTGAGAATAAGAAGCCTCAAATACTGAGAGTGTTTGTATAAGACTCTAGTGTTACATTCACTGTGTAGGCTATCCCTAAAACTCCATGACAGATTCAAAGCTATTGGTTGTAGTCATCAACTCTTTCCACTTGTCCTAGACAGATTAGAGAATCCTCAATATTAGGGCTGCATAATAAGAATTCAGATTTCTGAGGAACTTTCAGAGTTTTAAATTTCTTTTCCTAAACAAGGAAACAATTTGTGTAAAAAAAAAAAAAAAAAAAAAAGGAACTCATTAACTCGTTAGACTCAAATACAAAACACCTGGTAACCCCTATTCCGTTCCTTTGGATGACAAATCAAGCCAGCAGTCAAAGAGAAGGGTCTTGATTGTGTAGCTGAGTAGCTGACTCTTGTATCAGACTCTTGTCTGATATACTTGCATCACAAAACACTAAAACACTGAGTTTCAATATGGTGACCATAGATAGAAATTTATGTGTAATCACAGTTTGCATATATACATTTATAGAGTGAATCACAGAATTTCTGAGGTTGGAAGGGGCCTCCGTAGAACATTTAGTCCAAATTCCCCTACTCTAAGCAGGATCTCCACAAGGTCAATATTAGCTACTGTAAAGCTACTGTAGAGATGTCAGGGATGTATCTATATACAAACTTTTGAATTTTAGCTTCAGATAAAAAAATGCTCTCTTGTTGAATGATTCTATTGTTTATGACACACAGAGTGAGCCATATACTGCCAAGGCTGTGTCTGTTATCTCCCACCCCGTGGATAGCTGGAAACATTAAGTGTGTATACTATGATGGTACCTAAAGACCAACTAAGAGTACTGCTCCATTAGCCTCTCTGTAAATATAGAGAAGCAGGCAGTCCCAGGGCCCAGTCTACTATGTTTTAAAAGGATCCCCATAAAGTGGGTGGGAAAAGAATAACACTCAAGAAGTAGACTAGACAGTATAATGACATCATTATGTTGTTATGTGGCTGGGGATAGTTAACTAAGGAATTGAGTCCCATGTGAAGAAAAGAGAAGCCTATTTGGAGAAGAAAGTTTGGAAAGGCAAACATAGAATGAAGCTGAGCCAGGAAAAAAATAAATAAGGATGAAATGTATACTTAACTGAAAGAAAAGTGCAATCAAAATTATAACAAATTCTCTTTTTCACAGAAAAGACAACTCTCTTTTTACAGTTCTCTCAACCTTCAAGATCTCAGGCTGGCAGTCATCAAATTTTCCACAAAGCTTTCTCTGATAAGGAAAAATTATGTGCTTCTGAAATGCTCTAGATCTGAGGAAACCTCCCTTCAACATTTTGGTCAGTAATTTCCCAGAGGAAAGTAGTGTTAACAAAACCCATTATCCCCTCACTATAAGCTGAGAGGATAAAAATGTAAAAGGAAGAGCATAACTCTTAAGGGCCATTTTTTTATACTTATAGCAACAGGCATATATGAAACAACAGAGAGACAGAGTTAGCATTCACTACCTAAAGCAAGAGAAGAAAAAGAAAGATGTCTAAATAAATTATGGAGGCAACTAAGGAGGAAAATAAATGGCTGCATGAGAAAGAAAAACTCCTGTATTTCAGAAATACAGATCCTGAACTATTTAGACCTAAAGAGCAACCAAGAGTGGAGGGGAGATGAACACAGGTTTATTATTTCATCTGCAGAAAGAAGCAAAGAGCACAGTAAGCACATGCACAAACACACACACAAGACAACTAGATAAGGGAAAGAAATCACTGCATTTTGTAATCTTTGCAAAGGCTCTGTTCAGTTTGCTTTCCATGATTACCTATCTCATGGAAGACTTGGAAACATAGTAGTTAAACTAGCAGACGGTGGGAGCAATACTTATCACTTGGACATAGGTTGTTAGGAAATGAGGTCCCATTGCTAATAAGCAGTGAAAAAGGAGCCCTTGACCAAGAAATGAGACAAAAAGAATAGCTAATATGGCAGTTTTCTCTGACTTCAAACACCTAAGAGCATGCAAACCCTATCTGCTGGAATTCAGTGCAGACTGAAGACTGAGACATTTTCTGTTTGTAAATGAATCTTTGACAACTCAATACACGTACAGTCCTAAGTGTGATTACATCGATGCAGCAGTTTTAATAATGTCATTGCTTTATTTAAACCTGTTCAGTAAATTTCCACTAGAAATCCAGCTTTTTTTAAGGCAGAATTTGCTAGCAATAGCTACTGAAAGTAAAGTTTTCTGGTGATTTTTTTATTGATAGGAATTGCAGTCTTTTAACATGCCTTTCACAGATAGTATCTTAACACACTCATACTTCTGATGTAACTATAAAAACAGTTCTCCCACCAAATGTTTTAGATATACGTTCTTACATTTTAGCAACAATAAATTAATTGATAAAGCAGTTGAAATTCTCAAATTAGTTTCAATACATGGTCTCACCTACATAAAAAATAAATAGTTTTCCTCCATTTTTATGTATTAAGTTCAAATAATGAAGACAAATGTATTATACTTAGACTATGTAATTTATATAGTCTGACATTTAAAAGTAGCTTAAAAAAAACTATAAGGCCCTAAGAATAAACCAAATGAGGCACTGAGACTACTGTTGCTTAGAAATGAACACTGTTTATTTTTTTATGTTACTTTAAATTTTGAAACTGTAGGCAGGGGGCAATGTTTATACTCTTAGTAGTGAAGTTCAGAATATAAAAATTGCACAGTATTCATAAGATCTATTAAATGAAATTGTCCAAGAGTAAATATATATATATATAAGTATATATAAGTATGCATACACACATACTTTCTAAGCAGCTATTCTCCAGTATCAGTGTTTTATAACAGGTAATAGACAGGGATTCCTCAGATATCCTCATAGTTTCCCACATAATTTAAACAGGAAATAGCTACAGAATCTGAAATTTCAACAGTGTTTAAATTGAAAACAAGTATTGACTTGTGGTCTCACTACTTTACACAGGAATCTAGAAGTGTATTTTTAGCCAATGCAACTTAGCACATCTTTCTTAAACATCTGAACTTTTCAGCACTTTAGAATTCGATTTTAGGTGTTTTAACCAAATGCACTGTTAACTATCTCGGGAACTAAATTAATACATCATTTACCTGTTATTCCTTTTAATTTTAGAATTATCTGCTTTTGGAAAGGTTCCTGAGTTATTCATACTTTGTTGTTTTTACATAAATATATTCAAATATAGATTTGCAGAAATACAGACTTTCCATTTACCAGTCAGGGTCAAATAAAATTGAGTTTCTAAAATAGTTAAAGCTTTGTAAAATCACATTAATTAGCCCTGTGGAGCATTCCTTTTCTTAAACTGGGTTATCATTGAAGTTCTACATCTTTTACAGCTTATATTCATTCACTTTACATTTCAAACACATACACTTTTGATTTTGGAAACATTAAAAAATTCTGACTCGTTTTTGCTGGAAAAAAAAATCATATCTAAAATTATGTTCTGAGTTGATCATTGACTGCCAAATGTACAAATGAATTGAAGAGAATGTGCCAGTCATGAGCTCAGTGCCAATCATTGTGCTCAATGTCATTGTTTTCTAGTCTTACTTGAGATTTAAAACAAGTTTTCAAAACATGCCTCTTCAAAACATGTCACCTTTTCAAATTTGTTGGAGGTGAGAAAGGAATGGTTTTAGAAGTCATAGAAAGAAGGTTTAGCTACATAAAGCAGCTCTAGTTACAGTAAATGCTTTATTTCACAGATAGAAAATAACAGCTAATGAACTTTAATAAAATCTTGATTGTTCATTCTGACAGGGTCATCTGCTTTTTTAATATAGGAGTATTTGAATATGTCAGCATTTGCATGCCTTGTGGCTCTCCTGTTTTTATAGTGCCAATTGATCTTTAGCCTAGTCCTCTAGGAGTGACACAAAATGAAGGGATAACAAAAGTGGAAGAAAAATGTGAAGAACCAACACTACTACCAAAGGTCTGCAAAGTTTGAGCTGGAACAGATGGGAAGCACGTAAAACAAAAAATTTTGTAAAGTATGTAAAAAGCTCACTAGCTCACTATACCTGTTCAGATAGATGCCAGTTCTTTGCCAGCTTGAAATGACTGAAACTTCAGCCTTACTTTCTTACTCAGATATGTTATAGATAGGGATGGTATATCTATTTTTTGCAATAAAGGATATGGATCCCAGACTCAAATCGATAAATATTTTATAGTCTTGTTGTCCGTAATGGCAGTAAGTGACACATGATGGAACACACTGGTAATGTGTTTCTGTACCAGGAGAACAAAATGTACATCACTCAGGATGACAATTCTCAAGTATTTCTTTAGGATTTTTTTATCAAAAATGTCTTTCTCCTCCTAAAATTCTATCTATCTTCATAAACCACTTGGAAGAGGGAGAAATACTTCATATTCTAACCAAGAAAAAAACACTTCTTCATAACCGAAAACTATTAAGAATTGAAACAATGTGTTTGGCCTAACAACACATGCTACACTAAAATTTACTGTGAAAAATGAATTAAGATTGGAGGTATTCAGCAATTCAAATAAACATTCCAAAACAACCTTTTTAGGGAACTTCATAATATCTCAGAAGAAAAATAAATAAATAAATAAATAAGAAAAATATAGGGAACTGCATAAATAATGTCATCCAAATACTCATCTGTACCATGCTCTGAATGCCTTCAGAAAATTTTGCAACCACAGGATCATCATACTGTATATTCTTACTGAGGCAGAGCTTAAAGTCCCCTACTTTGGCACTGGCTATAGTGTTTGGCACCTTCAATTCTCATTTATTTTTAGGTAATTCCTGAAAAAGAGAAGGCCTTCAGAGGTTACTTATTTTCTCTTCCTCTTTGTCTTATCTATTTGTACTTTAATCTCTGGTATGTATGACTCTGTCTTACCATAGTTATATGAAGCAGATAGATAGAACAGCAACAAAAATGCAGTACTACTATATTATAAATATGTAACAATTTAATACATTTCTTTAATAGACAACATTCAGGGCATTTGTTTTAAATATTCATCTGAAAGTAGTTGGTGTTCTAAATGTAGTACCTCCTTACTTAAAAAACGTGCTTCAGACATACAGCTGTAGGATTCAAGGCTTTGGTCTCTTAAAAGCTAGACAAAGCAGAGGTTCCATCCAACGCAACTGTAGGATGCTGAAGTGTTGTTCTTACACTTAGAAGGCATTTACTCCCGTATTTGTCTACTTTTTATTTTATAGGCAAGCTCAAAAGGAAACTAATTTTCAGATGATTGCAAAGTTCTTATACTCCTTTTCAGAAATGTCTGTGTGGTATGATAAATGCAGCAAGGAAGTAAGCTGAAAGAATTCTAGAAGAATTATTCTGAAATCATTTTCATACTATTTTTTAAAATATTTTATTGCATATATGGGAGAGTTATTTATTTGTCCCTGCTTTTAATGCATTAAGTTTTAGTCTTTGAAATTACAAGCATCTGTTAAAAGCTTTTGTGTTTGAATAATTTATATTTCCCACCATAATTCCATTTAAAATTTCTATATTTGGAAACATTCACTTAAAATGGCATATAATGAAGTCTTTTGTAAAACACTTGTATGACGGACATGATCAGATCAGTGTAGAAATGTCAACATTATAAATTAAAAGCTTTCAGAGAGCATATTTTTTCTAGGTCACCCTGAAGAAATAAAGAATAAGTAACCTAGATTAGATGGCCTTTTACAGTATTATTAGACGTAACATCATAATTAAAAGTTATATATTTGTTGATTACACTGTTTAAAGTCTTTGAATCCAATGACCTCTCATTGGGATAGGAAGAACAGTATTGTATTGAATTTATTAACAGCTTAGATAAATATAAATAATTCATGAAGTCATATTCCTAAAGAAGATATGAAATAGCAGATCATAAATTATTGCCTGAAACTCTTTTTCTGCACTGAAATCTTTAATTTAAGGGAGTGGGCTGTGAAATGCCTCTTTCTAGATTCTACTTCCAATGAAATTACATGAATACTACCATCTTCAAAATGTGCTTACCTAAAACAACATTTTAATTATGTGTTACACAGATAACTGAAATATAAAAGATTAGAAAACTGAAATCCAACTTGGCTTATGGCTCTAATTCATCAAATATAAAGAGTGTTAGAGCCTAATTTAAAAAATGCTGAGTAGCATTTTACTATCCAAAAGGAAATAAATAAATCTCCATGTGAAAGTGATCTCCATAATATGTATATATTTCGATAAAGCTCAAAATAGATTTTTTTGGAAGGCTCAAGTGAGTGGTCCAACATTTTGCGTGTCTTTGAGAAAAAAAAAACGTCCTGTGGAAAAAAAAAAAATCCTCTATTTAAGGGATAAAAGTTTTTGTAGACAAAGAATTTATCTAACATTTCTTTAGAATTTAAAGTAAGGAGGCTTTCACTAAAAATGGCACCACTGAATATAAAGAATTTAAAAAGCCTTGTCAATTTTATTTTATACTTTGAACTTAAGTGAGCATGCAGATATCTGGGGCTGGCAGCCAATGTAACTGTGCTGCAAGTCGGTGTATTTTATTCACATACTTTTGATTTGGGAGGCATAACTCGTTTGTATTGGAGCAGCTGCCTATTTTATATTGTAACATATAAATACACTCTGAGCAGATATATTTTATGTTTTTACATGCATAAATACCTGGATCTGCTTTACTATGCAAGTTACTGCAGCACTATATAATGAATAGCACCACCTGAATCCATTTGGCAATGAAATGTTGGTAACTACATCCACTCTAGTAACTTGACCCAAAAATATACTGTTCCAATTCATTCTGGATCTGCGAAATGTATTTTCTCCTCACACAAAGTGAAATGTCTCCATACATTTGAGGGCCTACCACATGGGCATACATTTCTTTTCTTAGAATGTCGAACAATAAAATATTAAGATTTTAGAGGCTATTATTAAAGATACCTTTTCCAGCATTTTCAGGGCACATTTTCAGGGCATCTTGACAGTCCATTAACATGGAATTATTAGGGCTGTGATCAGTGATATGCAGTGGCAAAAGAAGTTATAGTTATAGTAGTTATAGTCATGGTAACAGATGCAGCTTAATAATGTTTTGCAAATGAAACATTATTAATATTAATAACATGATCTTGTAATAACTACAAAGGAAGAAAGAATAAGAAAATTTGTATTTCATCTTTTTTCCCAAAGCATTTTTCCCTCACCATTAGCAGATGTTGAAGTAACATCACTACTATGCAGCTAGCCCCCTCTTAAGACAATTCTGTAAATTTCTACAGATCAACTATACCTAATTAACTATCCCTGATTTCTTCTGCTCACCTTATATGCCAAAAATCATAGCTTTCTATTTTGTATTTCACAAGATTTAGAATAAATATATGTAAATGTTTATGCTATTATTACCAGCAGGCACTAATTTTTGGGTTCCGAATATGAAAGTTAAAGAAAGTAAAAGAAAAGGTTGGGGGAAAAAACAAAACAGAACAAAACAAAACATGATTCCTATGACTGTAAAAGTGTAAAATTCATTGCCTAAGAGATTTTGTGTTGCCAGAATTGCCTAGATAAAAACTACTGAATAGGTTACATAAGCAGGCTGTGGATACCGCTCGAGCCTAAAACAGAGTTGGCAAGGGTTCTTCTGGTACATATAACAGTAATGGTACATAAACCACCACAGAGAAGCCTGGCCCAAACTTGCATCTACTGTAGAATTTTGCAGATCCCGTGAACAATCTCAGTCTTGAAACACCACTCCATGTTCCTATTGTTTTCAAAGCAGAATAAAACTTTTAAGGCATTTTTGGAATCTGATCAGAGAAAAGTGTGAGTAAAGAAGAAAGGAACTCCGAAAACTCTGTAGCAATAGGTAGAACAGCCTCCTTACAGAAGGTCCTCACTTATCTTTCTTTCAGATAGGATTCAGTAGCTCCAGGATCTACTGTAACAACATTACTTTGCACACACACACAGTCTGTCTGGCCTATCTTGGATGATCCAGAGTTCCACATAAGATGTTCCACATAAGCAGAGATCATCTGAAAGGCATGTGCTCAGGAAATCTGCTCAGATTGAGTGGTTTTGACACAAATACGTGTCATCCATTTATGTACTATAGGTACAACATAGAAGCAACTGGTGATTCAGTAGAAAATCTGCAGAAGCCAAATGGAAAGTGTCCTGTTGTCTGCCACGCTGAACAGAGACACGGATTTGGAAATGAAAAGGGAAGCTCAAACTATCCCAGACAGATGAAAATGATTTTCTCCTAGAGAGGATTTCTGAATGTGTTTATTCCAGTGGGGGAGTGAAAAGTAAAAAATTTAGAAGTGGCTTCACAGACCATTATGGCTTTGAGAGAGACAGTTCATGCTATCTAGACTTCTAACTTTTTATGGAGCTCACTTCCCATTAACAAAAATTTTAATAAATATTCTTTGAGGAAAATAGCATTAATTATATAATGTTACCTTGTTTTACACTATCCTTGTGTTGACCAGATGAAGGTCATACTAGCTATGCTCAGTAGGGCATGAAAAGTAGACTAATGGGTAGACAGGGACTTTTAAAGATTGTATGTTGCACATAAATGAACGTAAATTTGGAGTCATGTTTGATATGAAATATTGTAAGAATCCTGGAATAATTTAGAATGTTAAAATTTAAATTCCAGCTAGGATTTACTCAAGAGCAAAGCAAACTTTTAATACCTTAATTACGCATGATGAAGATATGGTCATGTAAAGCTATTGGAACTGACAGTGTTAAGTAGCACTTCAGATGTTCTACAAAGAAAAGGTCAAGTTTTTCTGAATAATCAAAAGGCTTGCTTTCCCTTTCCCTAACCGTTTTCCAAGCCCTTTCCTTTCCCATTTCCCCTCTCGTTCCATTCTCCTTTCCCCTTTCTCTTCCTCTCCTTTCCCTTCCCCTTTTTCTTTCTCTTTTCCTCTTCCCCTTTTTATTTTTTCTGTTTCTCTTTATTTTTCTCTTTTTGCTTTTTCCCCTCTCTTTCACTCCTTTCCTCCTTCCTTGAATAACAATCTTTGAGCATGGGGTATTGGCCCATGCAAAGCCAAATTCCAAGTTCTTAAAGAAAAAAAAAAGATGTAAAATTGATTTCTGATGATAAATAAATATAAAAATAAATATAATTTTTATTTGTATATTATTAGAAATAAAAATCTATATATTTATATCTTTTTGTATATTGAAGTATACCAATATACTTCAAGCTTTCTGCATTGTAAAAAGCTGTCTTATCCAGCAGATTCATGAATTAAGAACACAAGACTGGAAAAACTAGGGCCTCCCAATAGGACGTGGCAGAATAAAAACAAAACAAAATACTGGAGTGCAAAGATTGCTCTGCTGGTACTGCAGAAATCAATTTTTTACACTAGAGTAAATTAAGACTGTAGGAACAAAAAGTCCTATTTAACTTCTAAACTCACTTGTCAGGAAATGAAAAATGCAAGAGGTGGATGTGACTGTATTGTCATTATTTTTCCTTAGAAGCTTAAAAGAACTAAAAGATTGTGATGATATATATTTTCTCCTACAGAAGCATTGTTATTCACTTTACGGAACACACACATACCAAGGATCCCCAGATCAGACATTTCAAGTGCAATTTGTCACTATATTCAGACACTTAGCTATCTAAATGGTATGTGTCCATATGCAAACTAGGAGTATGAGCTAAGTAGTATAGCCAAGGGAGACCTAGTCAGTATAGCGTATGGAATGATTGCAGAGAGCTATCTCATTTCTCATACTCAAAAACTATATTCCTACATTAGAACTATTTGTCCGCTACAGAACATTGCTTTAGAGTTATCTGCTGGAGGACAAGTTTCTTGGAAAACTCACACATGGCTCTCATGGTTGAGGCTTCAAGAATTTTATTTCCCTTTGTGACATTGCGAATCTTTTATTTTTTGTAACATATTGAATACTTGTTATTGATTATTGTAAACAATAAAATTGTAGATCTCTCTCTATGACAGATTACCCTTTGAAACGATGAAACATCTGAAAGGGACTAATCAATGTGATCCTAGCCTTTAGCTTATATCTTAGCAGAATGTTTCTGTTAGGTCTATATTTATGTCTATATGCCTATAGATATGTCTGTATTTAGTTGATGAAGTCTTACTTTATCAAAAATAATATTAAAAAATCCCCTCTGAACTGAGTAACTAAAATACTGGTTTCTTGCTGGCAAAAATTAACAATTTCATGTAATTTTCCCTGGCAACCTGAAATTATTATCCACTTTATCAGCTCAGAATTAGATACTCCTTTCCATCAGTAGAAATGTGGCCTACTGATGTCTGCAAGAGATACAGAAGAACAGAGGCTTTGCTTGTTCTAAGGGATTTATTGTGGCGATACTGTCTAACATTGTTCTTCCCTGCTTGTCTCTTTGTCAGAAGGCACTATTTAACACCTGCCTGGGGACATTTCCACTTAACGTTAGCAGCTGCCCAAACTAATGTTTTTCACCTTGAGAGAAAACATACACTGATTTATCTCTAGGTCTCTTCTATCAGATAATAAAAAGAATTTGTCTGTATGATGCTTTATTTTGATTTGCTCTTCCTGGATAGATGGTACACCTGGTGTCTATTAACATTTTCTACAGTCTCTCTTCACATTAGTAAAACTTGAAGAAGAAAACAGGTGTGTTCCAGCAAAGCAGTGTTATCATCTTGGTTATAAAGTTGTAAACAGTTACAAACATGGAAAATAAAACAAATGTAAAAATACATTTTTCACTTTTAAAATATTTTTTTAAAAAGTAAAACAAATGTAACTATCTTTAAGACAGTTTTTTTTATCTTCTCAACTATCAGTTGTTGTCATAAAAAAAGTAATGTCGCAGTCTGTTTTCTCCTTTTCTTTTCAGTGAAAATGAAGCTTGCATAGCCTAGCACTAGAAAAGGCTGACTAAAAATGAATTCAGGCATATATAAGATTGTTGCTTTAACTTATGAACAGGTATCATGAGATTCATTTATAGTATGTATTTCTTATCAAATTCACAATCTCTAGTTTTTATTTTGGTCCTGCAGATAATATATTAAATGTGACATATGCAAGTTTGTTTTCCTTTTTTTATTCCTTCAGGTGGGTCCTCTATTTAGCTTCGTCTTGATTTTGTATGATTGTCAGCTTACAGATACTCTGGTAAAATGATACTCTTTCCCTAGATTCAGATCATTTGTTATTACTTGGAATTTGTCAGACATCTGAGAGCTGCAGGCTTTTGAAAAGATTCTGTTTCTGAAGAAATGGTGTATGTATAGTGTCCACTCTCCACAAATGCAGCAGGAATCAAAGAAACTGAGCACTCTAGAAATTTGATTTTGGCTTTATCTTTGCTTTCCATCTGTTTTCTCTGACATTCATGCTGGTTCTTTTATTATGTGTTTAAAAAAATGGTAAAGGAAGGTGTTTTCCACCTTTTTCTTCCTTCCCTTTTTTTTTTTTTTTTTTTTCCCCATATCAGAAAATATGAAACACCACAGAGAACCTTGGGACTAAAGTCTGGTCCCTTCTGGAATTTACAATCTAACAGAAATTTCTTTGAAATAAATTTCAGTTTTCATGACAACTCCCTATTTCAGCTCAAGGCTGCATCTTGAAGAAAAATATAGAGAGGCCTGAATGCATAGCCCAATAGAAGCTGGAATATAAACAACTAGAAATAATTGGAATTTACCAGAACTGGAGCAGTAACTTTGTCTTTCTGGGACTTAGGTCTTGGGTTTAGTCATTGCTTTGAATACAATGTTGAGATTTAAATTGAGACTCAAATTCTTAACTCCACTACATGTTAGTTTATGAAATGTAAGTAAGCTGTCATCTGACTTGAGATCTGCTCTGTGCAGTACAGCCAGGACAAATATTTGCTGTTCTTAAAATAGATTTGCCAAAGTGTTTCTTGATGAAAGTTCATTTACAGGTAGCACAGCCTACTAATGCAATAAAAAAGGAGGAATTAAAAACAACAACAAAAAAAAGGTTACATATATTACATATGTACACATGAATGTACTTATATGTACATATATGTAGTAATACTGCAGGTATATATATATATATATATATATATATAACCGATATATACTTTAAAAAAAGGATGCAGTTGATTATTAGAAGTGTAGAAGTGTGGGTCAGTTTACTGATATATTGCAATCTTAGTCATAGAGAAGGTACTAAAACTACTAAAAGGAGTTTCTGTAACTCTAGTGCAACTCAATTGCAAGCTAATTTTTGAGTGAAAGTTCCCTAGGTGCTTAAAATCAAGAGCAGTAGAGTAGCTTATAACCAGTAGCTTACAAGTAGCTTATAACCAGTCACAGGTATATGTGATGTATGCCAGTTGAGTAATTTACTCTCATAGACTCTTATGTAAGAGTGAAAATTCTCCTAATATTTTACACTAAGGGCAAAGCCCCAGCACTCTAGATAGTGCCCAGAAAATGGAACCAATACATCTCATAATTGTGACAAGTCCTTAAATGTATTTCAAAGATGACAAAAGGAAACTATCAATTATTGTCTCCTCTTCACTCAGTACAGTGTATCTCACAATGTGAAACTCTACAAGGACTTCAGATCGAGACTACCATATATACGCCTAAGTTTCTTTAATAGTCAAGGGATTTCAAGTAACTCTTGGCTATAATGTCCTAATTCTCTAATTGCATTATTCTTTAATTGCCAAAGCAGTAACACAGAAGATTTTGTGCTTCTTGACTTTCTTGGAATCAAGGACTTCATATTATTGTCATGATATCAGACTTAATCCATTGTAGAAATCAAAAAAAAACTTCAATATAAGAAGCTGCAATGGGAATAGAATAGGATGGAAAATAATGACATATAAGTTAAAACTATATTCTGAAAACCTAACTGTTCACAGATAAAATGAATAGAATCATAACTTCTGCAGATGTCTATTTCATAGCCAATTCCTGGTAATACTAAAACTTTAAAGTTGTTATTAAAACTGCAGGAAGTATCCATGTCATATTGGGAAACATGTTTAGTATTCCTAGATACTTCTTTACACAAGATCTTAGAGTGAAGTTGATTTCTTAACCTTCCTTATCATGTTCTGGAAGTATGGTACACAGAATGATTTAGTTAGTTAGATTTACTTCTAATGCAGATACAATCAGGAACAAATATAAGACATTTACAAGAAAAAAAATTAACTTTTTCACATCAGTGTCAAGATGGTATAAGTTCTTCCTAAAACATAAAATTAAAATAAGAAAAATATCAGTCTAGCAGGAAGATACTACAAGATTAAGTAGGATCATTTTGCAATATTGAGATCCTTTGTGTCACACCATTTTCTGTTTATATCTACTCTGAAATCTAAAGCCAAAATCTTAATTCATGTACTTCAAAATCACTCCTGCCAATGGGAACCCATCAACAGAGTGAATCACAACCTGCGGATTCAAGGAACCAAATAAGTGTCAGTAGCTGGCTTCTAATCTTGCATGCAAGTTTTTGTACCTAGTCAATAACACCCGACCTGGAACACATTTACAGGACTGGACCTGTTCTGCAAAACCACCAAGTTTTAATTCAGTTAATATTTTATCTGTGTATTATACATGGCAGGTTATAAAATCCTCCCCCTTATTTTAAGCTTTTCAGCATTTCATGAACCTTCATTTTATAGTCTTTTGCCAGCGCAATCTTTGTACTACCAGCATCTTATTCTCTGAAGAGATAGATGAATATATTTTAACATTTTTATTATTATTATTATTTAGAAAATCAAGTGCTCTGAAAGGTAATTGCTTATTTTAGTTGAATATATGGAAATCATCAGTAATAGAAACATACCATATGAAAATGTGCAATATTTTATAAGATTTTTTCTGTTTAGAAAATGAAATTTGATTTGTAAAAGTTGATAATATATGTAATATTTTTGCTTAGATGGGGAAAAAGAGAATCAGAGAAGTGCTAGTACTGTAGAGAAAGCTACAGTAGTGTAGAGCTTTCTTGTGCTGCTGTGGATACTAAGATTAATGAACACAGAACAAATGGTTGACATATAACTTACCCATGGGAGTTCCAACGCCATAACCTTTTGAGTCTATGAGGCCTCCAATCTGTGTTAGGTTACAGTTCCGCTGTGTGACAAACTCAATGGTTGTTGACTCCATTAAAAATGCATAATCAGAGGTAAGTACACGCTGGATACCTTCTTCATTACTTTTGACAAGTACTGACTGCCTCCTGCTGCTCATGAAGGCCCACATCTTGTCATAAGTGGAGATTTTTGATTTCTGAAAGATAAATATTAGAGGCAACATTAATAAAAATAGTATGCTTTTAGGAAAGAAATCAAATTATGAGTTGTACACTACGTTAACATTTTATTACATTTCACAGGTTTTACCAACGGAATCCTGTAAGAGTGTCTGCAGCTTTCATCTTTTCTGTAGAAAACAAAATGGCTAGATAGATTTTTCAGAATTTGCATCATATTTTATGGGTTATGAAATTATGTGATGAAGGCTTAGAAGTATTTGAAGTCAGTGGGAAGTTAGTAGGATTTCACTGTTGCCAAGTTCATCACCAATGTTTGGGAGTGTTGCAGAACAATCTGTTGGATTCTAGTACATTTGAAATCCTCACTTTGAATGATTTCAAATCATTCTGCTACTCCTGAGCAATTCTGAAAACTTAATCCACATTGTAGTAACTTGAAGCTATCAAGGATTCACAGACAACAGTATACAGAGGAAACAGTTGTGAAGGAGAGGACAACAACCATTTTACCCAGGCTACAATGCAATGATACACCTGATCATACAGATACTGTTTTTCCTGTCAAAAGTTGACCAGCTGAAAGTCTATATAAACTGAAGGCTAGTGTCTAGCAATGACCTTTGTCTATCATGTTTACCCCCATCCATTCAATAATGTTTCTAACTCAGATGAGTCAGAAAATGTGCAGTAAGGTTAATCTTGCCTAGTAAATAAAGGGTAGAAATAGAGTATGGAGGACTAGTATAATCAGACTTCTTAAGGAGTCTTTCATCTATTAATGTTAGGCTTAAACATAACTTTGCTTTTAGCTCTGGGGAAGATGCTAAACACAGATTGACACTACAAACGGTTCAGAAGCTAAGCTGATTGGCAGCTCTAAATTCTGCCCCAGAGGAAAATTAGTAACATATGTGGAATAAAAAGGGGAACACTTATTCAGAAAAAAAATGACTCTGTCCCTCTGCTGTGATACAATCTAAGACTTCTTTCCCTCTGCCTGGGGACCTAGCAAACCAAGTGTTTGAACTAACTGCATTTAACAAAACAGAAGACTTTTAGGACCATGCATGAACACACCGTTACTCTGTTGAACATGATATGTTACTTAGTGAAAAGATTTTACTAATATTAAGGAAGAAAAATATTTTTCTTCAGAATATGTTCAGAACTCTCTACTCATAAGTTTTAACTTGAAAATCAAATAATTCTTTCAAGCGCTTAATACTATGCCACAGAAAAACATTCTTTAAGCCCTATACATTGATTCCTTAGGAATTCAAATGATTAGGCCCCACTGAAAGGATGGAAAACTAATTTTTGCAATACATGAAAATTTTGTCAAGCATCTGTAAAATCATTTATTTATTTTTTTATCATACAATCTTTACTCCAAAAAAACAAAATGATAATTTTAGTGGGTGTGAAATAATTTGAACAATATCAAAAATTGGCAGAGAAAATGATTTTGGTAAACTGTTAGAGGCATTGCTAATGCATATTAAGGGGAAAAAAAAAGAAAAGTGAGCTGTAATACAAAATAAAACAATAACGAACTACATAAGGAATGAAGCATTTGTACACTTAGGTTGCAAAGATCATCACAATGATGGAAATGCATTAAAAATGGGAATGTTTATTCTCTTTCATAGCATTCCTACATGTGAAAAATACATGTGAAAAATACCTCTAAAGGACAGATAGGATTTATACTGTGATGACTGATTTAATTAGCTAGGTTGGAGTTACAACTACTATTGAACAGAATCAACACTTGTGAGGACCAAGGTCACAAAAAAAAATAAAAGAAAGTAAAGCTCTAGGACAGCATGCTTGCTTGAATAATTAAATCAAAAATAATATAATAATTTTGCATATGATTTGTTAGACTGTAGAAAACAAAGCAAACCTTAGAAAAATAGTGCACGGGGCCATCCATTTTTGTGCTGTGAAATAACAGGAAGCAACCAGTGACCCCTCACAATTTTCATATATAGGCCAAATATTACAATGTTTTTGCACTGTTTTCTTCTATCCCTAAAAGATAAAGATCAGAACTGAAACTATGCCAAGGAAAACAGACCATACACCTGTCACTACTAAATCAACTAAATTCTAAGATATAGTTTAGCAATTCTTACAAAAATATAATGTGTATTTGTTTTATGTAGAACAGGGATTTGTCTGAAGGAAAAAAAACCAACAACAACAACAACAAAACCCACTTTGATTCAGTGAAATACTGCAACACATGATTTTTTTTTTTCCTTCCTATTTGGTAAAATACCGAGCAGACTCAAAAGACTAAAATCAAGAGGCCAGAACAATCAATAGCATCAGGAGCCCATTTGACATTGAACTAAAGAGAATGACACTCCAATATGTATATATTTGTTCTGGTAGTTATGACTGTGTCATTCATACTGATAGAAGCAGATGCTGCAATTACATCATGTTTCCATCTTCTATGTTTGCAAATCAATCTGGTTAATCAACCTATATATTCCATCAATTAAGTGCATGGTTTTATCTGGGTTAGTTCACCCTATTGTCTGATCTAACTGGAAATCACTGTCTGGAAAGACAAACTAACTTGAAATCAACTGGAAATGATGTCTGTATAAGATAACTTGTGGTGACATGATTTATTACGCTTCTTTTCCCTCAGTAATGTTGAAGATAAGGAAGCTGCCTATGCTTTGTAACATTTGAATTTCACTGGAGCACAAGAGAACTAACTGGCATATCAGGATTGAAGAGGTTAAGCAAATCAAGAAGCTCATCTAGGGGGTGCATAAAACGGCATCTCCAACACTGACGCTCAGAGGATGTCATCAGTGCCACATTCAGCATCACGAATCAAAGTTTACTAGGAGGTACCTATGAATGTCAGAGATCATGAAAGGAAGCATTTCAAAGACTTTAGATTAGTCTAGTGCAATGTATATTTTTGAGGCCAGAAACAGCGGGAATCACAGTTAGTAATATGTAGCTAATAGGTATCCTGAAAATACTGGCTAGAGAAGACAAACGTCTGAGCAGTGAGACTTTAGAGCTCAAGGTTAGAAAAATATCAAGATGTTGGATAAACACCAAAATAAACAAAAATCAAAGGTCAAGGAAGCAAATCTCATAATACAAGACAAGACAGGATAAACGCACAGCAAAAAAAAAATGTACCAAGCAAGTTCTGATTTTTTTTTTTTTTTTAAAACAAAGGAGAGCACAGAACTCCCTTTTACAAATATATTAATGGACAATTTTGTTTTTTTTTTGTTTTACCAATATCATCCTACTTCTTTCCTGTCTGCTAAAGGCACGTGGGTGTCACAGGCAATGCCTCAGCTAAGCCTGCACACATGCAATATCTTAATTCAAAAGAGTTTACAGTAACAAAAGAAAGACTGAACGTAATTAGGGTTACAATCTGATTTTTTGAGGGGAAATATTATAAAAAAAAGAAGCCTAATTCTTCTGTATATTTATTAAAAGTGACTAAACCACATAGGAATCAAACCACAGCAATCTTTATTTAAAGAAAACAAACAAACAAAAAAACCCACTAGCAAACCTAGTGTATGCATCAATAATTTGACTTTTATTTTATTGGCTCTTCATTCTGAGCAGACATAGTCTCTTTTCATGAGGGGACTTGATTCATAGTTTTTTTTTTTTTTTTTTTTAGGCTAAAGGAACAATTCTTCCCATTTATTCTGACCTCCTATAAAACACAGACTATCAAATCTCAATTTTATATTCCTCCACCAAGCTCATGACCTATGTGTTTGCACTGGCAAGAAGAATGACACACAAATAGTATATTCAGAGACTCATCTATAGTGGGCTTTTAGCAAAGTGTTTGACACCTTGAAAGATTGTTTGACCATCTCTGACATCATAGTCTCCCACAACAAAGTGACTGGTTGTCACTTCCACAGCCAGTGACAAACTGCTAAGATATGGACTGGAAAGATGATCACCTACAGGTAAAGAACTGTCTATGGAGACCAACAGGAAGGGTGGTGGTTAATAGCTCAAAGTCAAATTGGCAACTGATCATGAATCAAGTTCCTGGAGTCAATACTGGATCCAATACTATTCAATATCCATATAAAGAATTTAACAGGATAAAGGAATTGTATGTGCCCTCACCAAATCATCCACAAATGACACCAACTAAGAGGAGAGGTAGTTAGGGTAGAAGAAAGAGCTACCATCCCTAGATCTCAACAAGTCAGAAGATTAGGCTAGCAACAATTGCACGAGATTTAATAAAGATAAATGCAAACTCTTGCACCTAGTACAGTATAATCCCAAGCATCAGTACTGGAACCAGCATCCGGCTGGGACTTAACTGCAAAGAGTCCACCTTGGCATAAAAGGACCTAAGGATACAACTGGACAGCAAGCTTAGCTTACGTCAGGAGTGTGTCCTCATAGCAATGAAAGCAAATGTTATTCTGGACTCCATCAGCAAGACTACGGCTATCAGAGCAAGGTACATGACTATTCTACTCTATTTGGCTTGTGTTAGACCACACCAGGAACAGAGTGTCCACTTTTGATTCTACCAATTCAAGAGAGACACTGAAAAAATGGAGAGGGTCCAGGAGAGGGCAACCATGGTGACCTGAATTTTGGAGAACCTGACTTAGAAAGAAAGGTTGAAGGACATGGAGCTGTGCAACACATAGAAGGGAAGACTCAGCAGGATCTAACCAGTCTTCCAATACCTAACAAGAAAGTTAGAAGGAAGACTAAGGCACTTTCTCTTCATGCTTACAGGGCAAAAAATAATAGCACAAGATACAGAAGGGAAATTTTGTCTGCATATAAGAAAAAAAATCCGCACCCTAACAAAATTAAGCATTAAAAGTGTTGCCCTGAGAAGTGATGGAATCTGCCTTGCTGGAAATAGTCAAGACCCAGTTTGAGCGGGCCTTCAAACCAAAGAGGGATAAGGGAAGCTATTGTCCTCTTTTCAATAGAAAAACACGTCCATTTCAAAAAGAGGAAGCTATCTCCTTTGGTCCCTCCCAAATCAGAGTTTTTATGATTGCTATGATTCTTTATCAGTTTAAAGTTACACAAAGTGACAAACGCTTCCCAAGACTTTTCAATGTATGCTATTGAACAATGAATTTTTTCCTTTTTCTTTCCTCCAAGAAAACAAAACATATGACTTCCCTTATGAAAAGTTACTGAGAACTTGTGTAGTGTATACATCAAGCCAATAGCAAGCTTTTAGCTCCAAAAACATGTTTCCTTAAATCTTTTTCACTCTTCAATTCTTTGAATCTTGAATGCAGTCTTTCCAATTTCTTCATACACAATCCCATTGAAACAAAAAAAAAACACTGAACACCAATATGAACAACCAAGCTGAATTGACCATATAATACATCTATTTTATTCATTTCCTATTCAAACTTGTAAATTTGATGTTTTATTTTGACAGATACTCTAAATCTACATCTACGTAGCTCTGCATAAATTAGAAAATATATTTCAAATATATTTCAATATATTTGTTAGTAACTGCAAAAGCACACATATATCTCAAGAAATCTTTCCAAATATCAGAAGACTGGCTGTCAAAAGTATGTGAGGTAGACATTATGAAAGCTCTTTTTATGGTCCACAGCTGCTCCTATGGTCCATGCTTGGAATATATCTCCAAAATTTTAGGCCATTGAGAACTAGTATAAGTTACGGAGAAATAAAGTTAATTGTTTAATACATTTCAAATTGTAGTATTAGAAGCTTAAGGCTCAAAGATCAAACCAGTAGTTTAAGGTAAAGAACATTTCAGAAATGCTGTAATTGTCCTCAAGCATTATAAATACAGGGAAATTCAAAAACAAGACTGTTTGAGACAGCAGTGAGCAAATGACGGTAAGTAACTGAAGCAGTTACATGAATTTAACTTACCGTATTTTATTTATTTTTAGTTTTTCACAGTATCAGTGACACAATCTCAACTGTTTCCAGATATTTCATTGTATTATATAATTAATGTAAAATAAGATTTAATGAGCAAATATAGCTTTTTTTTTTTTTTTTTTTTTAAATACCGTAGCTAATTCTACACTCCAAAACCTAAAGCCATTTTTCTGCAGGAGTAGAAGCAGTATATTTACCTATTTTAACAGAGTTTAGTGCACTCAATGTAAAGCATAACTTGATCTTAGTTGCATATCTGCACTTGATGCTTCTATAATATGGTCTGATGCCACAGAAATTCCAAACACATCATAGAGTTTTGAAGCATAACTATAGGATATGGTGTAGCTTTTACAGAGCACTGTATTAATCACTGACATTTTAACTATACTTAAAAGTAGACTGAAAGCAGTGCACTTTCCTCCACCTGTGCCAGACAACAGACCACACTTAAATCAGCTTAACAGTCTTTTATCACAGACTTCTATCAAACAGACAGACTGTGCTAATATAGGTGAACTTCTGGATGTGATCTAATTTTCTGACCCGATTATAACTGCTTATAACAATTTGAAAATGATCTTTGGAGTCCTGTATAATTTTTTTTTAAGTCTCCTAGAACTATAACACTGGCATTTCCTCAGTCATCAAAAAAAAAGTATAAAAGACACAATTTCCTTTTATTAGACTCATTGATTCTGACCTCAGGGCATTTCTTTTTTTCTTTTCCTCTTTTTTTTTTCTTTTTCTTCTTTTTTTTTTTTTTTTCTTTTTCTCTATTTTTCCAAAACTGCTGAGGCCTGAAAACCCTTAAGTGAACCAGACAATTTAGATTTTGTTGTGTCAGCACAAAAACAATAAAACCAGTGCACACAGTGCTGCCTCCTTCATAACGGCAGTTTTCATGGTCCATAGAGCGCAAATGAAAAAAGGTGTTCCTGCCAAGAATGAAGTTGCAAGGAATGAAAAATGCAGTGCTAAGAAAAAGACATTTTTATTTTCCTCCCAGTTGTGCTGACTTTTTGTTTTAAAAACAAAGGTTTTGAACAAATGTTAAATATTTAAAGTAATTTATGAGTTAAAAATAATCAATGTTATTGAAATACGATTTCACCATCATCTTTGACCTGGAAATAAGTAAGGATTTTATTTCTCTAAAATCACTAATAGATTCCAGAAAGTTTCCTTCTCTTTTATAGCAGAATGATTTATAGTCCACTACTGGATTATAATTAACGCCACAACTGTTCTTGTTATTAAACATTGTGCAAGACAACAAGTGTGATATTTTTCACACTTCTGTAGGTTTCTCCCTTTTATACATAGAAATAAGACATTATAGAAATTTAATCTTCTTTTAAAGCAAACCCTATTCTGCATGCTTTTTAAACATAAATCCACTTCTGCTCATTCCACCTGCTGGCAGATACAAACTGCAATACAAAATTCCACCTTTCCTTTATATTCTATCTTAAAGCAACTTCCTTTTCCCAAAGCAGTGAGTGAATATTGCTGCATTTATATGCATAACCTCTGAAACTTGGAACTGTGCATGAAGTTCACAGTGTCTGTTTCAAAGTTTATCTCAAATGGAGTGAGACTTTTTCATAATGATGCATATTTAATGACAGTTTAACAGCAGCATCTACACTGGCATGGAAGATGTTTGTAAAGCCCTCAAAATAAAATTAATATGTATTATACCCAAAACACTCTACTGTTGTTACAATTTGAAAGAAACTTTTTGGGCAGCATTTGGAATGAAACTCATAGCATTCAAGATCTTCTTAAATGAGAAGTGAAAGAAAGCCCACAATTATTTGTTAATTTGTTGCCCCAAATACATAGGAATAAATAGTGTGTTTTTATCTTTGTAGAGTTCTGAAACTCAGCAGTTGTTCCATTGATATTTTTTTGCTTTTGGTACATGGCAAACATGTACCTTAGCTTTAGTTATTGTCTATAATCACAGTCATCAGAATCAGTCTAGTGGTACCTACACAGGTTGGCATACTTTTTGCTTAGTAGCTTCCCTCCATCAATTCTGTTGTCTGGCCTAACAAAATGCTGAATGTTGAAATGGGCAATATTTTGCATATTTCTTCATAAAATAGGTCATGTAAAATACTTTGCAGCAATCTTTTTGCAGAAGTTTAAACTGAGGTATTTTGCAGAGAATGGGATTTGGGTTTAGCATCCTGCAGTTTTTTACAATATTAAATAAATTACCAACAACACTGGAACATGGTTTTTAGATAAGAACAGCAAATCTCTTGTTCTGTAATAGTCTGACCTTGGTCACTAGAAAATTGGGTTAATTCAGGCAAACCAGATTGGCACTATATGGAGTTCCCATCAAAAGTATAGAGGAGTGGAAAGGTACTGATCAGAAAAACAGTTTCTTTGTTAGCAAAGCTGTCAGATCTTGGAATAATTGTGGCAGTTTCTTCCTCAAACATCTGTAGTCTCCTAAACAACGTACTTGAGGTAATAGGCAATAAAACACACAAGTAGCTGCTTTCCTCCAACAAATGAGCGGTTAAAAAAGAAATTTTAGGAACTGGGATGACATACTGCAATAAAAGCAAAATGATTGCTGAAGAATACATCAGTTTCATATAGAAGATATATGATTTTCTAGTCATCTATATCTATATCAAAAATATTTGCAATTGCTGAGCCATAAGATACTTTAAAATACTTTTTAGCAGTAATCATAAAGCCCCTATCTAACTTTCAGAAGGTGATAGGGAAAGGAATTAAGTAGTAGTACTGACAAATTTGTATTATATGCAAAAGAACAGAATAAGAGACAATTAATGTGCTTATTTGCACATTGAAACTTGGAAATTTATGGTAATTGAGAATAAGCAATGTAAATACAGCTGACAATGTAAAGAAAGGGGTATAATACAGTTCTGAAGACTAAGAAAGTTCTACAAGTGTTCTTCCTTCTTTACTTTTTGGAACAGACAGAAACAGCAAGTACATACCAGGATAAAGAGAGGAGGAGTCCCTTTCCAATATTATTAACTGTTTTATCGCAGATTGATCAGAGACACACTGTCAGAATTAGTGGGAATTAAGTAACTTTGAATTTGTAAGAAAAGAAAAGGGAAGATAATCATCAACGAATAGATTTGATCATTCAGTACATTAAATCAATTACATTATTGTTTTCTTTATATAATATACCAAAATTCAGCCAAACTCAATGCTAAAATTTCTCCACTAATTCTGCACTAAACTATGTTATTTTGTTTATTACAAAGTTGTTACGTCTTAATCGATAGCTGAACTATGCAGAACCACTTGACATAAAGAAGGAAAAGACAATTTTGAATCTTTTCATTATGGGGTTTTATGGGATTATGGGGTTTCTTCATACAAAAAAAATCAAAAATTTCAGGAATTCGATATGTTTCTGTGGGGACAAAAAGAAAAAACAATCAAAAAATCATGCACTGTCAAAAAGCATTTTTATTCCCTATTTTATTTTTTTTCAATAAATTAGTTGTAAAAAATCAGAAAATTCCACATAATCTGGGGGCTTTTGTGAAAAATAATAAATAAATATCTTCTTTAGAAAACATCATCAAATGTAACGAAATATGTAGCAAATAACTATAGTGAAAGATAATATCACAGTCTTGACTGACTTCATGTTCTCTGTTCAATATGTTGTACAGGACTGAAAGCAAACAAAAGACAATAAAAATAAAGCAAGGGCACAAAAAATATCAGAATTTATTCTATGTTTTATACTGCTTCACCTATATTTTTCTATTTGTCCTGCAGTTTCACAAAAATAAATAGTTACACTGATAGGGCTTTGATTGTAATTCAACCTTTGAGAGATGTTAAGAAATTCACTTTCAATATATGATATAGCTACATTGGTTTCAAGTGTGTGTTGCAGCAATACGGAAAACCTGGTTTCTCTGCATATTTGAAGACAAGCAGCCAAAGCAGTAACTGTCCAAATAACTTCCAACATCACATGACAATTTTTTTTTTTTTTTAAAGTAAGGAAATAATTACATCTCTATATTGAATATTACATCTCCATATCGAATCAGCTACAGGCAGATGATAAGCACTGCCTGCCAGCAATAAAACAGATATATAATAAATAAATAAATAAATAAACCTGCTTTTAAACTGTGTAGTTCTAAAAACACTTTTTTAACTTTGGTCATAAGAACCTTATCAAGTGACTCTTACTGTTACATTTTAGTGGTAGTAACTTTAGAAGTGTGCACACTATGCTTTCAGCAACATTTTCTAACTGGAGGGTATGTACTTTGCTCTTATCAATTTGCATTTATACTCTTATAATTTTATTCTGCTTTATGTTTATTCAACAAAGTTCCACAGAACCTACCAGGAAGGTGAATGATTTACTAGAGGTCTATGGGAAGAATAGCTTTATTTACTGGTGCACAAGGTTATTCCTCTCCAGGGGCAGGACTTGGCATTTTGCACTGTAGAACTTCATAGTGTTCCCAGCATCCTCCTGAGGTCCCTCTGAATGGAGCACAACCTTCTGGTCTCTCAAACACCCGGCTTTGATCTCTTCTCTAGAGCTACTCAGTCTATAAAAGGCATTTGAAAGAACTGTAGGAAAAGTCTCCTTGTACTATTATTATGGTTTGGAAAATATTATGTTTGGGAAAAAAAAAATTTTGGGGGGTTATGTTAAAGAAACATTATTTTGTCTTTGCCTATATTTTCAGGTACAAAAGGTAAATATTTATCTCCAGAAGGAGAATATATTACTGCGCTGTTTTGTTTGACAGGGGTAATGACTTGATTTAAGGCCCCATCCCTTCTTTCACTTCCTACTATTTATAGATGCTTGAGTGTCATCATTTTTAGGCAACAAAACAGTATCCCTGTTGCCCCGAGCATATGAGTCAACCATTTAAAAACTATTAAAAACTATTTCTTTATTCATGATGAATAATGAACTTAGGAAGTTCATTTTATTTGTTCAAAACCAAGTTTTCATAATTCTGTTTGATCTTTCTCTAGAATTTTCCACCTCTCTCTTTGTATTGGTTAGAAAAAAAAAAAAAAAAAAAGTTTACTCATTTCTTATTTTTTAATATTGGTCTGCACCAAAATGCTCCCTGTTCACCTCAGCTGCTTCAACCCTTACACATATACACATATATACACATTAATGCCTAAATTAGAGATTTATTAAGCATTTGCTTTGACCAGCTCATTATTTTTTCTTTGTTATTTTTTTTCTTTGAGTCTTTTTGATATGTATAAATTTGCTTCAGTCTGGAAGTTGACAAAAAGCTTATGGCAATCTTATTTTCTCCCCTTTTAAATATTCTTTATCTAAGCAGCACCAAATACTACAGCTGCAGTGCAGTACTTTTTCTTCTGAATTGCAGGGCAATCCATTTACCCAAAGTAACAAGTGATGGAAAAGGAACTAATATGAGCTCATGTATAAATTTACTTGTCTTTGGGATCAACATTCTGACCTCTGAGAAGACTATGATTAAGCAGTTTCTTACTATCTACACAGTTGTCCTAGATTGATTTACAGGTTATATGTTAGTCTGCTTCATTGTTTTTATCAGCAGTGAGGGAGATGCAAGAAAGCTAACAAATCACATTCATTAACCAATACAATGTACGCCAACTCACTGAAACTATCATTAAAAAATCTTTTAATTTTACCTAAGTATCCTGCAAGCAAAAATTAATTTCTCTTTTTAGTTCCTCTAATTCTAATAACGACCCACAAAATGATACTGAATTTATAGTCCTTTGAATATTTTTGCTTGACTAACTTAATTTATGCACATTTTTGTAGATTGAAGACCTTTGTTTTCAAAGAGAAAATTGCATTTTCTGACTTTTACAGGAAGTTTTGTCTCTTAAAAATTACAACCTGAAACATATGTAAGACCTACTACATGTTATGTATGTCAAACATAAATTGTGCATGTATTGTATGCTTTGGATTCAATTACATGCTTTGAATTCAATCCTAACATTTCAAAAAAGGAATTTTCATAGGTACTCTATATTTTGGAGGAACTGTATATGGAAGATTTGCAGCTGTAGATTAGTAAGATTTGATATTTGGTTGTGCTCAGGGGTCCTTAACAGAACTCTAGTCACAGCTAGCTAGTTTGGTATGGGATGTGAACAATGGTCACAAATAAACAGGGAGAAGTGAAAGCTGTATTTTAGTGAACACTCACAAACAATTTTCTGGACGTCTGGCATGATAATCACTCAAAATTTTTACTAGTCTTTCTTGATTATAGTTAGGCTGCTTGATTGAATGTAATCAATTATATTTCTGTTTTCTGCTAAATGTTTCAGTAACCCATTAAAACACTAAACACAGGAAATCATTGGTCTTTTCAACTCATACTCATAAAACCAGCAGCAAATGCATTTCATTTATGACACTATGGTGCAGATTAGCTGAAATAAAATAACATTGATATCATCAGCTATCATTCATCGCTGAAATATGAAAAGACATCACTGGAAACACAAACCATAAAATCAGAGACTTGGAAACTGAAAGACTTTGAAAAAAAACTTAGAACTCGGAGAACAGAAGATATTAATGGAAACGCGAGTTTGTAATCATTCTTTTTTCCACTGTTACTCTCTCTTTAAGCAAGATCAGAAATTGTTGTGTTATTTTCACAGACAAAACTGAAATAGTTGTATCCATTCTCCTAGGTATGTCTAGATTTAAAGGAAGGCATTTTTTTCTTTAAGAATATGTTAGTGCATGGTCTGTGAAACATCTTTAATTTCCATGACACAAAATGAAAGACATTTTCTAAATTATCAGGTTTTTTAATTTAGACATTAAATTATCTTTAGACATTATTAGACATTATCTAAATTATCAAGCTAATGTTTTCACTTGGATAATGTGGACATATTCTTTATTTTACAATGAGAAGTTTTTTAATTGTCATATACTCTCAGCAAAAAGTCAGCTTGGTCAAGCTTTTTAAAGCCCCCCCAAAAAAAAAAATTGAAATAAAATTTAGCCTTCTAAAGATCCTTATTTTGTTGTTGTTTCTTTCAGTGGTGGGCAGGGAGGAGAAAATTCAAATTATTATTTAGAAAATTAAACTAATTATTTAAGTTAAATTAAATGTATATATATATAATACTATATATATGTGTGTATATATATATATATACACTATAAAGTTATTTTTATGAAATACAGTTAACCTAAAGGGTTATAGGGCTATTTTTTTTGTCTTGGATTTTCTCCCAAATAATCAATCCATGACAGTTTCATAGGTTTTGCCTCTGTTAGAAATCCATGAGGAGGAATATGTTTTGATGTCTAAAACATTTCTTCAGAGGAGGAAAACCAGAAAAAATGCTAATCAGTATGCTATTGTCATACATTCTTTAATATCCTTTCCAATGAGCCATGACAAAACCTTTTTTTTTTCTTGAAAATATTACTTCTTCTGAGAAAATTAACTATCATGAAATAAAAATCTTCATCTTCTCATTCTATATACCAACTATCTCACTATAAAGACATTAGTGAAACTCGCATCAAGGGGTGCTTAACATTGAGAAAGACTCCTCCTTCTCATTAAAGAAAAGGTAGACTGTAGCAACAGTTTTAAGCATAGCACTCTAATAGAGCCAAAGAGTACCAAGATGCTACTCAATGAATATCCAGATTATCTTTAACTGCTTTTCTTCTGGACTTAATTCTTCTATTCATTGCAGCACTATTCCTTGTTCAAAAGAACCCTAAAGCAGCCAATCCTTACAAGCAGCATATCTCTCCATAAATCTTCCTATATAGTTATATTATTTTATACAGATCTCTTTATACAGATATATATACATACACTTCTCTCTCTGTACATGCATAAGTATATACACATACATATATATTCATGTATATACATGTGTATATTAATTTATGTGTGCATATATACATACATATACCCAGGCTTGCAATACAACTTTTAAGATTTACTGGATTTTAACTGCATTGACTCTTTATAATATTCAATTCATTGCTTCACGGAACAGGAAATATCTGACATACCGAACTAGCCAAACTGCCTTCTTCATTTTCATTAGCATTTCTGCACATTTCTTAAGGTATCTGGAAATGGATATCTCCTTATACATTTGTGAAGGTCTGCCAAAGACAAGCCATCTGGGAGGGCTTAATTTTGAAAGGTCTTAGGAAGTAAACTACTCATCATCCATTCAAGTAGATGTCCTATGGCTAGAAAGCTAGAGGTCACCTGAATAGAATATAATGTTGTTCTGGGCAAAATATTGGCACACACACAAAAAGAGTTGTTCTAGTGTAGGAGAAGATTTTTTTTTTTTAATTGATTCCAACTTAATCAGATGAAGTAAGAAGTTATGAGGGAGAGGCAGAATGAAATTTTGTGATCCCACACAGCAGTATGTACTCATCTCTTCACTCCCTTTGGATATGATGCCTGCTCTCCACACCTGACTGAAAGGAATTGGTTAGAAGCTTCTGCTATATGGCAAGTTTCTCCTCTCTTGTGATAGAGAAAAAAACTTTTAAAATGATTATTTTGATAGAGTGAAAGGCAGTCCTGGACATGATTACTTCTGAAAAAAGTTTGTCTGAAATAGATCTTACCATGAAGAATTCTGTTTTGGACAAATAGGAATTGTCTGAATAAATAATCTGTAAAGCCAAAACCACATTTCTCACTTCGTCCTGGATTTCAGATATGAAGTCTATCAGCTCATGCCAGGCCTTTAACAGTCGGGCATCTAAATTCAATTTGAGATGTAGGTTCCATATATTGTTCAGGGAGCAACATCCATAAGAATAACTCATTCTCCCAGTTTTAGCATTTGTCTTTGCACATTTTGTATTGCTCATTCTCCCTAATGTTCCTCTTTTTCTCTACATTAACTCATTAAGGGAGCACAAGTATTCAGATTCAGCTAGACTCTTTTAGACTGCTACAGAGAAGGGAGATGGGTTTCATGTCATTTTTTACCATCATGAACTCTGAGCTTCATAGGATTTTAATTTGATTTTTGAAAAAGGTGCACCAGCTCACAGGGTTTTAACCTTGATATTTCCAGTGTTCTTGACCAAGTTTAAGTGTCTGTTTCAATGTATATAAATAATGTGCAAATATGCAAAGAGTGCCATAAAATTAATTTGATTATAAAAGTAAGGGTGCACAGGTGCAGCTTGCACACATGCATTCAATTTGAGCCTAACTCTAACAAAAAAAAAAAAAAACTCTTTGCTTACCTGACTGTTTATAAACATCTTCAATTTGCCTACCATACTCCGTGTGAAATATGACCACCACTATTTTTGCCATGATTTTAAAGACAGGATGATAGAAAAGTAGAGAGACAAAAAGGCAGAACAGCAGTGTTGAGATACCAAGAATTTCAATAGAGATATTTCATTTAGGGATAGTTGAAGATAAGGTCTGACGATTATCTAAATATGACACTAGAATTCTGATTCTTAAAAGATATGTCAATTACTATTATTTATGTTTCTAAGATTGTCATTCTAAAAATAATTACTTATTAATATTTTTTTAACCAGACTTATTTTAGTGTTTGTTTAGTGTCCACAACACAATAAAGGGAAGTGTATGACAAAAGGGAAGGATAAAAATATTGTTGTTTTCTGAAGAGACAGCAGCTTTTATTTCATCTATTATTGTTATACAATATCACTGCTTGCAACAGTAAAAGTTAGTGGAACAGTGCCTAAACATCTGCTACTACAGTCGTACCACCCTGTGGTGTCATCTTGAACAGCTAAGAAAGGGAGTTGTAGTAAGAAATAAGCTGGGCATGTCTATTTGCAAGTACCAAGCTCTGTGAAGCCTTGTGGATGAAAGAGCAAAGAAGGCAGTTCAGTGTCTTGATTGAACATTTGTTCCAGTCAAGAAGACGTACTTTAACTAGTTTCTAAGGTAACTGGCTCTGAGCACGGAATATATAAATATGGGTACAAACAGGTTTCCAGTGCTGAGGCAGAAGACAATCAGAAAAAAAATAAATAACAAACAAGACAGTTAATGTGAAAGAATATTCAAAATACTGCTTAATGAAAAAAAAAATCAGAATAAGAATCCAAAAATATATCACATATTTGCCACTTCACTATCATTGTATTCAACTGACTATAAGATAGTAAGTCTACATCTTTGTTTTCACATTAAAAAAGGCTTCTTCAATAAATACATCTACCAATGTTAATGTAGCATTTGCTACTACTTACTTCTTATCTCTGCCTTGATTAAGTAGCAGGAAATTGAGGAGAAATATTTTTGCAAAATTTCAGATTTTTTTAACATATTCATAATTATTATGCAATATATTAGATGCTTGGACACTATTGTAGGTTTTCACATATAGGGCATTTGAATACTTGGCATAGCAATTGCTATTTGATTGTTAAAAACATTCAAAAAACTTTCACTTTCAAATGACTGAGTACTGATTACTTACTTGGTTCAAAACTAATGTTTTTCAACATTTTAAGAATTACAAAAATTAGCTAGAGGAAATTAGTATTTCTTCAAAGTAGTCTTCCAATAAGAGTCATAAATACTTTATTTTAAGCTGATAACAGGTCACTTAGAAGAATTTACGTCTTGCATATATGACTGCACATTAAAAATATTTGTATTTTAAAATAGATCAATCTAGAGCCTTAGTTTCTCTATGTTTCTTTTTGTTCTAGTATCCTAATATTAAAGCACAACTTCTGCATATAATTCCTGTACGTACAATTTTAAAACTTAAACTTTCAATTGTTTTTAGCTTTTTATTTACTGCTTTTATATTCAATCCCTTTTCCTGAAGACCTACTGCAGGTTGTTAAACAAACATTAAGTAAGCTTCTGGATATTTGTTTTCATATATTTTGCTAGACATAAAGACATTTTCTACATTTCTGTTTGTATATACTTTTATGAAAAAAAATCATTTTTTTTTAAATGGCAAATTATTTTTCTTCCCACAGCTAGTATATCTTCATTAGATATACTTCATTACACATATTTATGCAGTTACAAAATATACAAGACATTCCTGAACATATGAAAAGAAAGCAAACTAGTGATGGTTTGGTGCACTGGTCTATCCAATCACATCTTCCAAAATTTCAGCCTAACATCAGACTTTTCATTGCAACACAAGAAAAATTTAAAGACAACAACACAACACCTTATGTAACAACCCATGTTTTCAATAGCATGCATATATTTATGCAAATAAATGCACAGGTTTTCAAAACATTGCACATTCTTTGCCAGTCCTCTCAAAATGCTTAAAGGGAGAATTCAGCAGGACTGCTCAGATTGTTAATGTCCAGGAGAGAAACATTTCCATCTGTATTTCCCCTACAGACACCAGCAGATGTGAATAAGAAAGTCTGTCCTTATTGCTGATGTCCTGTGTGAGAACTAAGATATCAGAGCTATCATCAGTGTAGAGCAAGATGACAGTCCAGCGAGTCACTCGACACTGCTTTCCCCTTCTCCACACCTTTCAACTCCTTATAATGAAGAGCACAGCTTTCATTAAGTCATCAACATAAAGGTCAGCCCTTATAGTATAGTATTATTTACATATTTACATTTGTGATGAATTTATAAGGAGTTTGTTTCGCAATTTATCTAGAGCTTGCTGGAAGGTAATGGGATGAATCAAACACTATGAGGCCTTTTTTGTATATTATTTTCACATAGGTTTCATTCCTAAAAGTTACTTAGAAAATAATCCTTTTTCCATTAATTAGAGAAATAACTGCATGCCACGAGAGCCTTTTCCAATATTACTGCATAAAGTCACTAATAATGACTGGAAATTATATTGCCTTTTAGGATTAGGATGAGTACAGGCATACGGGGAACAGTATACGGAGATAAAAGACTGGTGAAGGGTATTTGCATTGTCCTTTTTTATTGCTGAACCACCTGCTGATTTAAAATCTTTAGTATCTAGTTCTAACTAGTACCTTTACACCAAAACCAGTGAAAAAGTTCACGCTAAAATGAACAAAGAAGGCTTGCATCTTGTGTGGGGACTGCGAACCTGAATGACATGAGACACCTTCAAAGATAAAAAACTGATACCTTGGTCTTAAACTAATAGGCCAGGTTCTGAAGATGTTAAATACATCAGACCCTATCCCCTACAGACAAAATTCCAGATTAGCAAGCAACTGAGTCATATGCCTGCAGTTTATCCTCTACGTCTGAATTAACATCTGAAACCAGCTGTGAGGCCCAGTATTGATGTACAAGGCCAGAGCCTTGAGGGAATTCTGAATGACCAAAATGAAGCCCATGCTGCACATTTTCATGGTGCTCACTCCCACTTCATGATAATATGAAAACCCACAAGTACAAGATGGGATTTTGAAATTTTATTGTAATCTCAAACACCAGCAAATCTGCTGAAGGCTACTGGAGCTCCAGCTTGTATCTAGATGGAACAGAAAATATTTCATGAAATAATCATCTCCTATAGACATTTGACTACTATATGAGGTAATGTGGTGTGTTATAGGTAGTCTAATGTGGTAAATGCATGCTAAAATGGATTATATACATCACTAGAGTCTGCATATTTTATTCTATAAAATATGACAAAAAAGAGTTGAATCATTTTGAAATGTGAACAAATTCCATGAAGTATAAGTGTGACCCTGTCTATGACATGCAGGAGCTTTATATAATAATATATAAATATATACATTATTTATATATATTATATACATTATTATATATATAATAATGTATATAATAATATACATCTTATTAAGACATCAAAATGTTATCTTTTAAGAAGAATAAATTTTCAATTTATATACAGACACAGTTACAACAAAAGTGCACTGGAAGAACACTGTCAGCTACTTTATGTTTTCCAGTTATTTATATTCTAATGTGAGAGAGAATACACTCCAAAATAGGATGACAAATAAAATAAATATGTGAAAAAATGTGACCGTGCACAGGTCCTATATATTCAAAAGTTTCTTGTTTACCCAGACATTTCCATTTGAAAGCAGGATTAGTTTTGCAATGGCCAAAGATAAGCGTCTCTGCCTGACAGGTAAGTATGTGGTAAACAGTCAGTCTCTGAGCATGATGCTGAAGTAAATCATGTCTGTGGAAGAGCTACTGAAAAAAGGCAAGAAGAGACTAATGCTGTGCAGATTTATGCACTCATGCTTTCAAGAGAGGTGACAGCTTGATTCTCTGAGCCCTACATGTCAAACCTCTGAATAAATGCTGTCAATGGAATTATTTGAAATGTACTTTCTTCCATAGATTTTTCATCTGTATACCAACATGTTTTGATCATACAGGACATTATTAGCTGGGTTTGTTACTTTTGTCCTTGCCTCAGATCTTTCACATCCTTCTGGTCAAGAACTAAATAAATTTTCCAGGATGGCTGATACTACTATACTATAATTTTGTAATTTTTAATTTTTGCATTTGTTTACTTATATTCAAGCAGAGTGACCTACAAACATGAATTGCAAATACAAATTTACCTATCCATAGCTATTTAGAAAAATTAGAAGCAAAGAGTGATAAAATCAGAACATGTCTAATTAAAAATGTGTCTGTTGCTTTGTCTTCCTTTAACTCTCATTGTATTTCTTGATTTGCAAAGTGAGAATTTCTTATTGTCTTTGAAAATGTCAGCTGTGAACACACTTACTCCTATGGTAAAAATAGTATTGTAAAGAGTGTATATCATAAACATTTATAGGTTTATAAAGGAGGAAAGACAAGTTAGCAAAATAAAAAAAAAAGACACATAGTATTGATGATGTAGAAAAAAAAATAAAAATCACTTGTAAATTAATTGTAATAATGCCACTGAGATGCTGATACAGGATGAATATAAAGATTACAGATCTCTTAACACTCTTGGAAGTACCAAGCAACAAGTATTTTAATATAATAAAAAGCAAGAAAAGTATTTACTGATGGAAACTTGAGAGTTTTAATCCGAAAAGAACTGAATGATCATTCCTTACCAATCTACTGGAAATAAACTTTCAAGAATAATTTGTATTCTGAAAAGGTTAAGCAGCAAACTGATCATGTTCTCTAACTACTTATAAAGGATACTGCCATCATACACTGAATGCAGTTATGACTAAAAGCATAATAAAATCTAATGTGTTCTGTGTAGATGGGAAGGAAAAAAAAGGAAAAAAAAAGAGCTTTCGTTATTATTAATTAGTATAAAATAATGACTGAAAAACATTGACATAAAATCACATAAATTGACTACAAGATTAATCCTTGCAGAAAAACTATATGACTTCATGTGTAAATTGGAATAGCATGTGTGTACATATATATCTATACACATATATATGTGTGTATCTACACAAACTCATAGTCAGCTTAGGTTGCCAAATATTGCTCTAGATTTTTGAGTGTATTTATGTGGTGAGGGAGGTCAGTCTAGAAAACTACAGTTCTTCTGAGCTATGAATTAATTAATGAATTATTAGCCAAAATTATCAAAATTGCTACTGATCCTTTATTTAAAAACATATGTATTTCCAGGGACTACATTAACCTTTACTCCTATGACTTGCCTGAAATAAAACTGGCTATGGACCAGTATCTATGTCATCCTCAGTGGTTTTGATGTGACAACAAAAGAATTTTTCCCAAAATGAAAAAAGCCTCAGGTTGGCTTGAGAATGCAGGAAACACTTTGCAGAAAGAGCAGGAGCTCAGAGCTCTCGATACTTGAGGATCGAATGCAAGTTTAGGTACTGCCATGGGTAGACCTGGTGCTAATGTACAGAGCTCTTCCTGACGTATTTATGAGACAATGGTCGAATCACACTATATTATTCAGTATAGATATTATTAATGGATGCCCACTGGAATCCAGGTAGCAGGGATCTGTATGAAGAAAGCTGTTGTATTACGCTAAATCCTGTATCCTGCAAGTGTTAACATGCAATGGGAAGAACAAAAAGGTAATGGGAATTTAGACTACTTCCATACCATTTTAGGACAAAGAATCTGACATAGAAAACAAACATGCATTATTTATTGTTATAATAAACAGAAGTTTTAATGCCTAAGGGGGCAAGATAAATAGATAGATATTGGAACAGGAAGTTTATTACTAAAAAGTTTAAGAAGAAGTCTGTCTCATTAGGAAGAACAGAAATAGAGTCTATCCCTTATGTGATCCTCTTCAAAGAGCTTTAATTTTGACAAGTAACAGCTCAGAGATTTCTAGTGTAATTTTTTCCCATTCTGTGAGCCCAGAGAGCTTAAATCCTTGATGTTGTTGCTGCTACCTTTCTTCCACCAGCAAAATATAATAGATCAAGTTAAAAACAATTCCCAGTAGGGTAAGATTAATTAAAAACATTAGGAAAACTCAGAGGGAGATAAATTGAGTCTATAAATGTGTTGTTTTATTCTTGACTTTGACCCTATTTTCCTCCTTCTTCCTCTTCCTTTAAGATTTAAAAATAAAACAAAGATGAAATAACCAATTTCATCAACCTTCGGGTTTCATTCTTTTATCATGAATTAATGGGGTGAGTGGAAGTAAATTTTAGGAGTGTCTTCAAATATGGGATTTTGTCACTGCACATTTTCTGTCACTGTGTGGATTGAATGTTGGAAAACACACTGATGAATCTCTGATATCAGTGAGATGAAGAGATTGAAATGAAAAAAATAACCATTGGACTGTTTAAAACAGTTGCCTGTTCACTTATTTCCTGGATCTATAGGTGTTTTCTCTCTTATTCTTGAAACCAGTCAACAGCTGCATATATTGCTCTTATTTATTCTAATTTCCTAGTAATTCCATATGCAATTTTTTCTAAATTCATTCAGGGAAGAGTGCATGTGCATTACAGTATTCTTATTACTATAAGGAAAACAAACTAGTAAATTCTTAATGTGACCTCTATAGTACTCTGAATTTCCTGAGTATTAACAGATGTCATATTTCAAGCAAGTTTTAATTACCTATGTTTTACCCATGAAGGAAAGTATTTATAGTATATTTTTGATGTGCTTATAACAGACACTAGCATTCAATTACAGCTTTAAAATAACAGTGCTGAACTACGATAATCCATCAAGACAGAAAGCCTATTTATGACAGCAGTATCACTGACATTCAGTGATTCAGACTGCCAATCGATAGAGTTTTCAAGCCCTGGCCAAGTGGATAACTAGAAGTTTACATATCTGCACCATTCAGGTGGGACTAAAACATGTGTCCTTGTGTAAAACAGTTCTCCACGTCTGTGAATCTCTCTGAGTTTATTTTGATAGAAGACACTGGAAAAAAATATTAATGACTTGTAGAGAGTCTCCTAGTTGATCATTGTTTTCATGTTCACTTGGATAAAAGGTAGCTTTATTTTTATCAGTGCAACATATGAAAGATGTCACACTAACAACCTGCAAAACAATGTCAGAAAACATACAGTAAGCGCAACAGAATTTCAAACTTTGAAGGACTTCAGCACCTTCATATGTCATCCTGAACTTTGAACACTAAGGTAAAAAGATAGACCTTAGCTTTTGTTTCATTCTGGCACTCACTCCTCTTTAAAGACTACTAAGAAGAGACACCCTGACTGTTGTGCCAGACCTTGTAAGGTGAAATCAAGACGTTTGTGCAGGGCATCCTAAAGATTATCCTTTGCTTACTTCTCCAAATGTATTCTACAGCTATCAGACAATAGCCCTCCTATTACTTCTGATGTACTGTTTAATAATAAAGGATGATTAGATGGAGAGGAAAAAAAAAAAAAAAACAGCTCTCAAAAAGCCTCTACAAGCCATTGTAATTTTTCTGAAACATAAGGCCAGCCACAGAAAACACACATGATCAGATTAAATGGACACCACAGTAACGGGAAAACACAGATTTTTGGACGCATATTAAAAACAAAATAACCATTCATAATGGTTGGGGGAGAGAGAAATTTTATCTAATCAGGTATCAGTTAGATAACAATAGCTCAAACGCTGCTGAGACAATGTTTTACAATCAAACCTTCCTCTCATATTATGAATAGTAGCTATATTAGTAGTTATAATAGTGGCAGGAGCAGCAAGGGAGCAGAAAGCTTCAGAATGAAGACATACTCTTCAGGCTGCCTATTTTCCAGCTTCCTCCTGTCAGGAACTGCCAGACTGCTTTAATGGTATGAGACAATGAGTATAGAGAGATAATAAGCTGAAAGTGAGCAATTTTCTAAGAGAAAAAAATGAGAGGAGAGTAAGGACCTAACAGCTGCCAATTAGAATTAAATGACACTATGAGGATGCTTACCCGACAGTTGATGAATGACACACTAACAAGTCGCTACAACTCTTCAATCTGCCCTTTTGTATAAGTGACATAAGAAAAAGAAAGGAGGATTCCAAAACACAAAATTTTGAAGATTTATTTCTGCCATGTTCAAATTCCTTCTCATTACAAATAAGAATGAAATAAACATACTTACTTGTACTCCTGACTGAAGTCTTCTCTTTCTCTAGACACCTGTGTTTTTTCTATAGAGTAACTTTAAGAGAATGCTCTGTGATTTTCACATATTCTTTCATGCTAAACTCACTATCTCAATTTAATAAGCTCCTAAAGAGCAACAAATGTTTGTATGTTTTTATTTTCCAAATTAAGCTGGAAAAAAAAAAATGCTTGGAGACAAATAACATTCATTATTAACATTGGGTGTCATATAAGTTCCAGGCACACAGTGGTAAATTATCTGTCTTACAAAAAAAAAAAAAAAAATCTCTGCTAGAATTAAAGTAATCGCTGAGGGCAATCTAGTACATGATTTTTTTTCCTGTCACATGATTCTTTGCTATTTTTAATTTCTACATCAATCCTCAAGGTTTGTTCATTCAGAAAAATTTGTGATGTTAATGTCAAGGACTTTACACTGTATCGAGAACAAAGAAAATTATGTGGAGACACAGACGCGAATGTGTAGAAGACATGCCATGCCACTATCATCTCTTTATGAAAATATTTCTTAGGTCTTTTAAGATGGATATGTATTGTGGGAAGATCCCAATTTAAACCATGTAACCTAGTCATCACAGTATTTGGAATGGAGGAAAGAGTGGAAACTCTCCCCAGTTCACTGAGAGCAATCAGGTGGCAGAGGTTTTTTTCCTGGGATTTCTGTAACACATCAGCTGACCTGTTATGTATGACTGTATACAGTACTGGCTTCTCAACCTTAAGGGTGGATGTAAATTTATATTTCAGAATAGATGTGAGAATTGCAGAAGATTCCTGATTTAGGATTCTGAAATGAAAGTCTCCTTGCATCTTTCTGTCCTCCCTCACACACATGGAAAACATTCAGCTTCTCTCTCTTTCTGGCATAGGTAAGCATTGTCTCCTTACAGGATAGCCTAATAGATAATTCAGGAAGAGAGCAAATATATCTTTAGTTTAGAAAAAAAAGAAGTGTGGAAAGGGAAGGCAGAGAAAACAACAACAACAAAACAAAATCATTCTCTGCTGAGAAGGAAGGGTCTTCAGGAAGAGAAAGAAAATAACACAAAATTAAACCTCCCATTTTCAAAGGATTAAACTAATATGGGTCCTTCCTGACAGCATCCACTAAAGTATGCAAATATAATCTCCTATCTTCTAATATAGTGACCAAAGTAAAAAGAGGCATTAAGTAGCCTGAATTTAACATTGATTTAATCACTGATTAAAAGTTGAACTTTGGAGTTTTGATTGAAGCCTTGGACTCAACAGGTCTAATGATCAGAAGGAAAGAAAAAGAACAAAAAAAAAATCCAAAAGTACTGCAATGGCAAGTGCAGTTTCACATCATTAGCAGAGCTCACTCAGGTGGTAAAAACACAAATTGCTTCATGGTGACAGAGAAGCCATGCTACCTCGCAGTTGTGGGTCCTCTTCTTCCAGAGTAAAACCTGTCTGTGTTCTCCTAAGCAACACTTTCCACATCATATTAGTAAATAGCTATATGAGGAAGCAGGTAATAATGAGTTTTGCCTATCATATAGCTTTAGTCCAATTCTCTCACTTCTTAGAAAACAGGAGGCTTGTTCTGAAGCCTGGGCAGCCTTTTACATTATCTTACTAAAAGGTAAGTCCAAAACCCAGCTGCCTATTTGCAAAACACAGGCGTTTTTTGTTGTTGTTATAAGAAAACTATATCTTTGTAATCATATTTTTACAGTGAAACTACTAATTATAGTGTTAATGAATTATTTAAGAAACAGATTACATATTCAACAACTAATTACACAATAGGCTGTGACTACAGACTACAAGATAAAAATACAGATAACCAGCATTTTGTTTTTGTTTTTCACTTAGTTGTACCTAATATAGGAAATCTCATTGCAATATGCATTGCTCTCAATAGGTCATTTAACAGTGGGGATGGGCTTATATTAGACTCAAAGCCTTATGTTAGACTCAAAGCCTTCCAAACAAGATGTAGGGGAGAAGTCAGGTCTGACCTCTAGCATCATGAAATTAGCTTGACAGAGTCTACTCAACCGGGTGTGTGGACAGTTGGAGTAAGATGACAGCAGGGATGAGATGAGACTGCATTCCTGGAGACTTATACAAGGCCGCAGTCAGTGCTGGCTTCAAAATAATGACTCAAACTGATCCTCTGCACCATTTCCAGAACGAAGGCAGCAGGTGAGCAATGTATAAAACTTGACCTTCACTGCCAAACTGCCCAGCTCCCTTCCATATCAGGAATGATCCTATTCCATTTGCCAAACCCTCACTGAAGCCACAATCTGTTTGACCCTCCATTAGTCTTCCAGACCTTACCCTCACTGACAGTTAGCCTTACAGCTTTCACATTTTCCTGCTCTTTAGCATCTGAAATAGGGAGATTTGCAATGCTGTTATGTTCCAGGTCTACTGCCCCAGGGTCACAAGCCAGAACAGTGACCAAACTGGTGATTATTTCTGCTATAAGACAAAAGTGGACTCAGGTGATTTGCAAACATTTTGGAGTACAAAGATGGTGCCATAAAATTGTAGTCTTCCAACCTGCTAAAATATTTCTAAATGTACCATAAAAATACTTGTGTTGTTAAACTGAGTGTGAAAAATTAATCTAGTCCTCTTTACAGTTTCTTCCTGTCACTGTTTTCTGCCTTCTCTTATTTTGCAATGCTAGTTACTAGTTGTAACTATATCTCAGGAAGGATCTGAACTGCCGATCACTGCCAGTCAAGAGAAGTTCCTACATTTTATCCTAGACTCATTGCTGTCATACCTGTGACACTGAGCCAAGTGATTCAGTGGTGACCATGCTTATATTCTTGTTTTTAGTAGCTTGCTGTGAATAACTGGATAGAGGTATCCATTTGGGAGAAATTTAACTTGTTCTAAAGTCACAGCTATAAAAGTATAGGGCATTCCTAGGCTTATACCATTGCAATTCACTGGACAACATTTTTAATGCCTTTCTTTGACAAAGTTGCAAGGTGTATGTTTTGAAACCAAACCTGAGGAGTCAAAATAATTAGATCCTGCTAACCTTCGTTTAACTAGAAATAAACCTAAACTAACTTCAGTACATGTTTATGTAAGTAACTAGAAGACCACAACAAGCAGATGCAAACTTAAGATGTGTCACCAAAAGGTGAAACCATTAGTATCTATGATGTTAGAGAATATGAGCACACAGTCGGCATACATAATGGAGACAGAGACAACAAGCCAAAATCTTAACTTCCATATGGTCACTCGGCATGGCTGGAGTACTGGAGTGCTCAGGTAATTTCTTGCTAACAAAACACTGTTGGGAGCCATAACCAGCCAGCTGTCATAATTCAGACTGTGTTTGGCATAGGACCAGCCCCAGAGACATAAGGCTAAGCTTATTCTTTAGCGTAGCTCTGTTGTTGTGGGTCTACAGAAATTAGCCAGGGTGCAAACAAAAGTCCAAATAAATAAATAAATGCACATTAAAACTAGTGCCTTCCACTCTCATTTGATGTTGATGATTTCTACAAGATATTTTTTAAATATATATTTCTATACACCTACTTATATATCTTGCATATCTTTTACCATGTGAGGAAATTATTTAAGAGCAGTTTAATGCATCTGGATGACTTTAATGGATGATAACTTATCGTAGCTCCTGGCTTTATTTTATGAAATCCATGAGGGTACCAGGTAACTTCCAAGTATTTAGAGGGTTAAAATACTGCACATAAAAACTAACAGAGGGAAATAAAAGTCTAAAACATTGAAGTCTATATATTTGGGCTTTGTGATATATCAATATCTAACTGGTTTTGTTCTACCTTGTATTTCATCTGTGGTGTCAGCCACATACTGATCAGGAATCCATTTAACTCTGGAATTTACCTGTGATCATTGCAAGTACTGGCTCTTGGTGCCTGCTTTCTACAGGGAGGCAAAGGGCTCCCTTACTTGTCTAGTTCATTCTGCACAAAGAAAGTGATCTGAACTAGGCTACTGTGCCTGCTGGGATGTTGGCTTGGGAGACATACCAAAGAAAGCACATACATCTAATAGTATCTGAAAAGGCAAACAACTGGTGATGATATCCCATATGTTATGATGCTAACCTCAGGCAGAGAGAGAGATTGTGTGGCAGACATTCTATGTTTCTCTGTCATGAGATTTGGGAAAAGCCATGTGTTTTTCCCTGAAAGCATTCTTCCTAAAATTAGTTTTTAATTACACCATCTATCTTCATTTATGGTCTTTTAAATGTATATTTATTATTAGTTTATCTGACAGTTTGTCTTCTTTAAATAGTGACCTCTTAAAAATTATTCTTTTTGGATAAACACTACTATTTTAAGGGCCACAGGTTTGAAAACAAAAACTAAGAATCATGAAAGAACAGCCAGGTACCTTAGCAATCATTTCCTTTGTAACAGTGAATAGAACTATACAGCCTATAATTGTAATGATTTGTTTAGCAATTTTTATAATGTGTCATTGATACAATTTTTATCGGCATTTCCATTTTGTTATTAAATATCACTGATAAGGATTGTTCAGCTCAGCTTTCTGGGATCGTATCTATGACAAAAAAAGTAGCAGTGAGAAATATAGCAACTATAAGGAACTAAGTCAACTAACAACCAGTGCCCAGAAATCTCTGCTGATACACACGATCCTTTAGCATCTTGGAAGTCTGGTTGAATAAGAACACCACATCTGAGAGAGGTAACAAGCAGGGTTCAGTTGCAAGGACAGGTAATGAATGTATGCCACATGTATGGCACATGTAAGATATGCCACATGTAAGACAAAGGTTTGAGATGCATGAGGCATCTCTTGTTTCTGAAGTGTAAATGGCAAATCAAGAAGGATGTTAAAAAGACAAAAAGAAATGCATTAAACTGACTGGAAATATAGAAGCAAATGTGCTATACTGTGGAAAGATACAGAAGTTCCAAAAAAGCCTCAAGGAAGCATCGGTTTGTTACTAGCACTAAAATGTGCTCAGAAGTCATTCACCATGGCAGTGACAGCTGCTTGACTAGAATCATCCCTTTAGAACACTGGTATAAAACATATTAAAGTAGTAATATTTTAAAATTAAATAGTCAGACCTGAGAAATGGTTGCCTTCAGATCTTACCTAGGCTATTAACTGATCAGGACCAACATTACCTGAGAAATTAAAAGTCCAGAAATGATCTATCCAGCATCAAGTCAGATTCATTTCTACCAGTAACATATTTTCCCTCACTTCATTTCTTTTTAGGGATACACTTGATAGAGGCTATAATCAACTCCAGCTGGGAGATTTCTCTTTTTTCGTTTTGTTTATTTGTTTTAACTCACTGGATACTTCTGTTGTGATATGAGCACTTGAGCATCAACACAGTAATATGGAAAATGTAATAAATAGCAGCAAAAAACAAAATTACTGTTTTGTATTTAAATACATAAGTTTTTAATCACCTTCTGTTGGACTTTTGTTTTTTTTGTTTGCATGTTTACTTTCACTAAATAGATGAATAAATCATGAACAGAAAATACACTGTATATTTTACAGATATTAAGTCAGAAGAATGAGATTTTGCAGATGTGCTATAGCAATTATTGAACATGAATACTCAAGTAATTACTATGTTAAATACCTTATTCAAGTAGAGCACAAATTAAAGCTATCCTAGTTTGTCTGAAACCCACAGTTTGTTCTGAACTGGCAATTTTAGCTTTTACCTTTTTTTTTTTTTTTTTTAACAAAAGGCATTTATTTTCAATGTTCCAAGTGGGCTATCTACTAAATTTACTAAACAGAAAGAAAGAGACAAAATTGAAATGGACAAACTAGAAATAGACTACTTAAGCTAAATTTACGTCTAATACAGGATGAATAAGGTACAATAACAAGTGGTGGAGAATCTTTTTCCATCTTGAATGTATCTCATTAATAAAAAATAGAAAACTTGCACTCTGCTTGACTAAATTGAATAACAGAGAGTCATTTGAGATGGAACACATTCCATTTCAGGAGAGAAAAAAAAAAATGAAATATGGGTATATAACATTCCTTCTTCTTTCATTCCTGAGAATATTAATCTATTTTTCTGATGACTCTTCCATTCATAATTACCCATAGAAAGGGGGTTTTCTTAAATGATAGGGATTGAAAGAGAGAAAGAGAGTCTTCCTCTCTGAATATCCTAAAATATAAAATTCTATTATTTCCTACAGACTGAGTCACTAGGTTATTAGGCCAAACGAAGATATAACTGCCATTGTTGTAGCAGTAAAAGAAGATATGGTCTAAGTAAAAGAAGACAAGTAAAAGAAGACATTGAGGCCTTTCAAGGATTGAAAGAAAACGAGAAGGAGGTGATGGATAAACAATTTAATTTCACTAGTTTTAGACAGGTAGATTTGGGAGGAGTGCCATAAAAACTTAATACAATTATAATAATTTGTTATCAGTATATCAGCATTACAGTTTATCTTAAAATAACTCAGTGCTACTTTCTTCAGCACTTTGTTTTTAAATATACTGATAGAGAACTAAAAGGGGTAAAGGAGAGTTTATAAACTTTCTTGACCAGAAAAAAAAGTATGTACAAAATGTCAAAATGAAAATTACTCTAAAAATAATAAACCTATTGCACGTGGAGAATTATGTTGCTTGTTTAGCCATATAATGCCAATAGACTTCCTTTATATCTGACAGAGAAACAGAGAAAGGTTATTTCCAGAAAACACTTCTCCCAGACTGCATTGACAATAGAAGTGAAGTAAGAGACTGGATCAGGTTGGACGAATATCTTTTAGACCTATCCAGTTATGCAAGATAAATTAGGTAACAGACAAGATCGATGATTCCAAATAAATTTATCCAGAGTAATCTGATACAAATATTTCTGAACTGATGAGAGATAGACAAATGATTTTCAACTGCAATATTTTTTTTTCTGTTAGAAGCTGCTTTTCTGCACTAATCACAATTTTCAGGAGAGCTTTCAACTGCAAGGACAAGACACTTCCTTGCATGTAAAAAGTACGTCCTTACATGAAAATAAATAAATAAATAAATATTATCCTCCATGCTTTTCTCCTCTCTTCTACAATCATATGCATATATCTTAACTTTTTTTTAAAGATCTGTTAATGTGAATGAAGTCCCCACCTCAGTTTAATGGATATTAAATAAACTGGGAAAAAAAGCAAGGAGGATAATGAATTTTTCAATTTTTTCAAGAACTCATCTGGTAAGTAAACCAAATTAGCAGAGATAAAAAGCAAAAGTAGTATATCTGCATGAAAGAACAAAACTTAAATCTTTACAACACTGATGCCTTGTTTCTGGGAACTATTTCTGTGAAGAGCATGAAAGAATAACTTGTGCTAAGAAATAAAAATACAAAAACAAACAAACAAAAACACTACAAATGTAAGAGAAGAGAAAGGAAGGTAGATATTTTAGAAAAGAACTGCTTTGTAGTAAAATGTAATTTTTCTATGTTGAATTTTGATTCTTTTTTATTTCTAGCCTAATACAGTATTTAAGAAAATACTGCAGTACATTTCCTTCGGGGTTGGCATTTTTTTAAAAGATAAAAACAGACTTATGAACATGCATGTGAATAGAACAAACTTCAAAATCAAGTTATATCCAAGCTTCAGACTGTCTGGTCAGTTTAGTTTCATGAAAATGCATAATGGCAGTGAATTTAAGACTGAAGATTCTTTGGGATATATTTTTAGATCAAAGGTAGTAGGAGAAAGGTATTTTGATTAAATATGTAATGGTTCACAGTGCTATACAAGTTAAGTGCTAATCCTATTTTACTCACGTATTTTACTTACTTCATT
>VZSV01000006.1:10246620-10250508 GCA_013398735.1 Nothocercus julius | reverse complement strand
TGTGCACGCACATACACAAAACAAGAGAAAAATATAGAAAATCAAGAGGTAGGGAAAAGGAAAACTAAAACTTAAGAAGAAACAGAGAAATGTACTTCTCCCAATTAAACTGAAAGACACAGCTAAGTAAAAAAATTCTTCCTAACATTTTAGAATCTATAGTCCCAATATGAAAGCGAATGAGTTCAAAGTCTTCTACCAAGCAAAAGTTAAATTAAAGCCCTGTATTGTTTCCTTGTAGTTCAGTAAATACCTTGTGTCATCTCTTTATGGATTGAGACTTTAATCATTTTCCCTCTTTTTAAAATCTTACTCTCTAAGCTTTCTTTGAATGCTGTTTCATTGAATTGTTTCACATATTTCCTGTCATCATAAGACCTCTAATTGTTTAGTTACTTCTATTAATTTCTGCACCTTCTTCTCCAAGAAATATTCTGGGGAAGATATTCAGAACCTTCCTAACACATGCTATAAGGTAAGTAAGTAGCTTAAATATCTTCAGGTACCAAACATCAGTTAATTTTTACTTCTCAACAGAAGCTGAAAGAGCTATTATTTTTCTAAGAAATGCATATACTTGGAATATCACTACAGCCATAAAATTAAATAGTGCATATTAGCCTTTGTACCTGAACAAATTTTGTCCTCTGATGAGCACCGACCATGTTTCTCAATTTCTGGACCAACTTACAAGCTACCTTGAGCCTCAGTTTTCTTGATTTCAAGCACCAAAATAACAGTCACTTCAAAGCTTTATTTTACAACAGAGCAACACATAAAAGCAGAATATACTAGCTAATCATCTTCAAAGCATACCAAAGATCAGCCAAATTTTGGGAACACCTCTGTCCATGGAACATTTGAGACATGTCTGTGCTATCAAAGATGAGAAGATAGATAACAAACTTGCTTTAGTCTCTCACATGAACTTCTTACTAATTTAAGCCAAAGTAAACACTTGGTGAAGGTAGGAAAGAAATATTACTCTCTAATTCAACTGTACATTTCACTATATTTCAAAATGAATGATCTAAGTAACATCTTAAAAGGAATGAAAAATTTGGAAGGGTCTGAGCTTGTTTTACGGACCGCAATTTCAGTTGGATTTTCCCTAAAACATGGAAGTCCAAAAGACTTTCTCATCCGAGGCACTGTGTGTGTAAATGTGATTGTAAAATATGATCCACCTTCTCAAGCAAAGACTGACCAATCATTTAATTAATTAAATGCCATTGAACTGATCCAATAAGCCATACTCTGACAAAACTCTTCTATACAGAAATGGGAGGTTTGTCTGAGCAAAGTATTCAGGTCTTCTTGACCTATTCCAGCAGGGTATATTCAGCTCTTTAAGTAAATATCATCAGAAAAAAATGTCTTTTATTTGCCATGTGAGACTCTAGACTTGCTTTCTTTGCTATTTTGCAAATCATCAAAGAAGTGCTTTTCAATTGTTTTTGACAGCAGAGGGAATCATATTCTTTAATATACCTCAACAAGGTGCACACTTTCCACGCAGGATCATGATTATAAAATATTTGCAAAGAGAACATAAGGCTTACCTTGAAGAAAGTCATAGTTGCACCATCTTCAACCGCTCCATACTCTATCTTTGTCTGCTTGGCCAAATCATCTGCAGAATCAATAGGGGATTCCATACGTTCCACTGTCAGAAAGGCGGCTAGGTTAGCAGTGTACGAGGAAATGATGATAAGTGTGAAAAACCACCAAATGCCTCCCACTATCCTGGTGGAGAGGGCTTTGGGCATGAGCTCAGAACCTAACGGAAACCAGGGGAGAAAGGTGAAACCAGTGCACAGAAAACAATTAATAAGAGTTCAGCACTTTTTGCCACAGTGGTGAGGTGGAATCACTGTGCAAAAAAAATCTTTAAGCTATAGGCTAACATACTGCTTGTACATACACACATAACTGAAATTAAAATTAAGAACTAGTTACACTTATAAAGACATCTTTTTGGATCTGTGGGAATCAAAGGATAGTAATGGGAGATGCAGGGATCCTTATCTTAAAAAAAAAAAAAAAAAAAAAACAGAAAAGAAAAGAAAAAAAAATATCTATACCAATAATAAAAAGCAGTTACTTGAATTGACTTTCCAGACAAACCTGTGGCTGGATTTAACCTCTAAGTTAATACTAATATTGAAGTACTTACTCAGCTCTTTATCTTTGATGCACTAAGCAAATATTAATTAAGTGTTATAGAAAAACTTGCTTGATTAAATCAAAATGAGCTATTGTTGAAAGGAAAAGATATGACAGAGTATTTCATACCTGAAATACATAACATAAAATGCATTAGGAGTATAAAAAAATCCTTGACTTTTGCCATTTGCATTGCAGTAAGGGGTTGTTTATTGAATGTTTGGATAAAACAAAGCAAAGCAAAACAAAACAAAACAAACATCTCCCATCTCTATAGTTAGCCCCACAGTTTCAGATTAACATGGGTGGCAATGCCACACATTTAATTTGATAGAGCAGCAATGATAATACTAGATTGCTATGCATAAACTAGATAAAGACAGGTTATAATGCATTGCTGGAGTTGCCTGATCATGGTACTAAAGAATGGAGAAGATACTGTACTGCATACAGTGCATGGTAGTTTGCATAATTATTAAAGTTAATTTAGAGTCCAATGAGACAAATTGAAGCACATAAACTCCTCTTGTGCTTAATTATTGAAAATAGGAAAAATTATATTCAATGTAATTTACAACCACAAATATTTATTGTAAATGAACATGTATGAACTTTTTTTTGTCATAACATTTAGTGAAATGAAACTGTTAATGATGTGGCGTAAACAATTGCAAGCTTTATTGGAAAAAAAATTTACATAAAAATTTTGAAAAGTATTCAAAAAATTTGATTTCGAAGAAACAGTTTTACCATATCCGCTATATCACTGTACCAAAACAGTCACTTTTTGTTAACTGATTACTATATTTGTTTTGAAATCTCCTGGGTAAAATGGAATGAAGGCAAGATGGACTATTTTATTCCTGTTAAATTTTAGTATTTTTATTGAATTATTTAAGGAACTGGTCCAGCAAGGTAACACATCTTCAAATAAATGAAAGATTATGCCAAACTTCCAACGTCAATGCCAAAAAAAAAAAAAAAAAAGGAGGAAAATCAAAGAAAAGGAAAAAAAGAAGTGGTATCATAACTGGACTATTGTATTCAAAAACAGCCCATCTTACCCTGCAGTTCATCTTACCCTTGCTGTTTCAAACAAAAAAAGCTGACAGACTTGGACATGACAGCCAACTCCAGCGCCAGACTCTGCCTAGAATTCTGCAAGGAAAAAAGTAGAAAAGTACCTTTCTGATGTAGTTGCTCCTAGGCCCTGTTAGTCAGACACTTAGACATCGTAACACTAACGTATTTCCCAATAAGCCCACCAGCATCAAATGTTGTTTTGTTGTTGTTGTTGTTGTTTTTAATTACTTTTCCATTTAAAATATCAACACTAGCAAAGTCAAATAGAACCGTGAAGAAAAGAGCAGTGGAAATATTTGCCCCAATTACCACAAGTTCATATTTTACCAAGGACTTAAACAGAGTGCCGCCTAGGCCTGTAAAACAGAGCCTGGTTAGGGGCTGACTGTCATGTACCCAAGGTAACGTCATGTCCAGCACTATATCCCACAGTTTCCTGGGAGCGAGGGGTGTCATCAAGACATGTATGAGTTCCCTCTATCATGTATCCTCCAGCACTAAGCAAATGTTTTGGAGACAGAAAGCATTTAACAAGCTAGTGTGAGTAAGGCCTAAGTGCTATTATATATTTTTCCTAATGGAAAGCTATTGCCACTAGGTGACAACTTCCATGCCTGCAAAAGTATACTTTTAGATGAC
>VZSV01000006.1:10239120-10241620 GCA_013398735.1 Nothocercus julius | reverse complement strand
TTCTTTCTGTTTTTGAGGGGGAAGAAAAGGGAAAGGATGAAGGTTTTTTTTTTTCTTCTTTTTCTTTTTTTTTTTTTTTCCCTGAGTATCAAGACAACAAAATAAATTATATTTGAATCAGAGGTTGATACTGAATGTTAACTAGAGGTCTGAAAATCTCATCAGTTATGATTACAAAGCCTGCAGTATATTCCTGTTTAAAAAGTCATACTGCCTTATAACTTTTCATCATGATACCGTCTTTCATTCTGTCCCAAAAAATAGTAACATAATGAGGACAGAAATGCTAAGAAAAAAAAAAAAAATCTATATTCTACCAAGCTAGCTTGACATTATAAAAACAAAGCAAAACAAAACAAAAGAAAAAACAGTCAAATAAAGTATACTGAATTCTCAGGCTGTTACTGACAGCCAGACAGAAAAATTCTCTTTACTCATGGAATCATGAATAATTTCAGTCAAGGGAAGTGAGGAAGATATTGATAAATTGAAATAAATTAAAGATAGTTATCAAGAAGTAATCTCACCAGTCTTTTAAGTCATTGCTGCCTCACAATTATTCAATGTTTAATTTATTTAAATTACTTTTTTACTATAATATATAACCAAACAACATTGTTACCACGCTTTTACATATAAACTAATTAGGAGAAAGGGTGTCACAAAAACTAGAATTTGACATATAAGCCAACATACCTTGCATAGCTCATCAATGCATGCCACTGGTACAGACAGCATTTAACTACAGTGTGCATACTGCTCAACTTCAACCTGTCACATCAACCCTGATACTTTTCCTTCATTCCCTTATATTTTGGATAAGGATGGCAAAGAAATACAAATGAAGGATGATTACCTACTCACACACAGATATCTCTCTTCTACCGTGAGATCAAAAACCAGGCAGCTAAATTTCACCACAGATCCTTCAGCACAAATATTTCATAAGCAACAGGGCTTCATCTAATAAACACAGTCCAGAAAATAAACAGAATTTTTCCCTGTCATATGTATGCACTGATGTCACACTGATATTGGATATTGCTGAACATAACAAAGTATTAAGGTGTTTGTGTGAGATATCTTCAGCTCCAGCAAATTGCATATTCTCTCATTCCCCTGAGCAAAGAGGAAGAATGGTTCTTCTAGGCATTTTTTTTCAGAGATTAACTACAAATCAATTCAGATTTTACAGAATCAGAACTAGTGGTATGGTAAATTATATCTTAAAACCTTTTCAATTCTATCCAGGACATGAGATGGATGTTTTATTATAATATATTACAGCAGTTAAAAATATAACATGCTGCTGCTTTGTTAAAGCCTGTATCTCCTTTTTTTTCTAAATTATATCTTTTAGATAGGTGAAGATTTTAATTTGTCTGTCTGGACTTTACTGATTAATTATTTTGCCTTATCTGATGATCATTCATCTGTGAGAGCCTCAATAAGTTTTCAAAAAAAGTTTTGCCCAACATAACTTGGAATCCTGTTTCAAACATAAACAAAAGAACATAAGTGATACTACTTCCATCATTATTCTGAAAATAAGGCTGAGGAGAATGCCTCCAGAGGCAGTTGGGGAAATGAGAATGGGAAATGGAGTAGAAGCTATGTCAGCAGGGAAGGAGAAGACATAGAACAAAACTTAATTCTATAGTGTATGCATTCCTGAATCTCCTTACGCACTCCTGTTTTTGCTAGACTAGAATTGGGGTGTCATCTCCCATAACCATACAATACAAAACATGAAGAGCCTGAATTTGCTTAACAGATGCCTGCCTCAGGGATCCTAGTATGTGCCTCTGATTCACTGTGCTGAGTCTTCTGCTGTGCCATGTGCCTGTGGAAGAAATATCTTCTTTTTTTTTTTCAATCATCCTCAAAAGCCAAAATTCACCCAGGTAAGATGCTTTAGGATTCCAGGCTTTCCTCAACTTGAGTGCTTTTGAACTTACTGTTCCTAATGTGCAGGAAAATATCTCCCTCACAAGGTAAAACTTAGGATGGAAGCCCATCTATTGAACCTTAGCAGCTAGAAGAGCAAAAGGTAGATGAGCAAGATGGGAAGAAAAAATAAATAAATAAATGAGAAAGCACAAAACTGGCTCACTCCCTTGTATAAGAGTCCTGACTTGAGAGAGGCTAGAGAGCTGAGTTCTGGTCAGCAATTTCAATACTTTCGTTCACACAGCATGAAGAACATTCCCAATCTCAATGAACCACAATAAAGCTTGAATGCCTACTCAAATAGTCATCCTGGAAGGATTCTGCACTGCTGTGTTTAGGTACTCAGAAAAAAAAAAAAAAAAAAGAAAAAAGGCAGCCTAAATGTAAGTGCCTTCATACAGGTGACACAAGACTATATGTATCATGTGAATATGTCCTTTACTAGCTGCTAAAAGTCACATAGGAAAATAAGAGAGTCTGGGCACAGCTCATCATTTTATACACAGAATGATTCCCTTTATCACCTTTTCCACTTCTTCTGTTAAATCTC
>VZSV01000006.1:10222311-10238933 GCA_013398735.1 Nothocercus julius | reverse complement strand
TTCTCTTCTTTTCTTTTCTTTTCTTTTCTTTTCCCTACCTCTCCAGCTACTTCTGGAATATTTTCAGATGCTTTAGAAATGTTATGTAAAAATAAAACAGTAATACTATCAAGTTATGCGTGAAATGAACCTAAGTAACCGTGTAATCATCTTTGCGCGACCCTCTTCAACTCCCACCCTCCCCTACTGCTTGTTGTGCTCACATGTTCTGTCATGTCTAATTTAGACTCTATGCTTTTCCAGGCAGGAATTGGGTCTTATTTGTTCTGCAAACACTGTAGTGCTGGGCTAGAAACAGCCTCTCAGACCATTCAACTTTTCAGGATTTCAAAGAAATTTTATTCTACATAGAAAAATAAAGAAAAAAATCTTTCAAGTCCAAGAGGCAGAAACTGTTGTTACTGGGAATGTATTTGGGAGATGGGTGGCTTGCTACAGAAATATACTTTTAACTCTTCCTTAGATCTGCTTCTGTTCCTAGTCAGAAGTAAAGTACTGTGACAAATGAATGACATCCGTATTGTGCTCTAGGTGTTTACCAAGGAATGGGGAAAGTCCACATGCAAGTCCCTGTTTTTCTAAGTTCAGTGAGTGTCCTGATACAGGCATACGGTTCTCTTTCTACTTTCTTCTCCTATTTTGACTGGAAATTCTACTACAAATTTTTCTAAATGAGAGTGTTGCCAAAAGCATCATATTCCTAGGTATGTTTTGATCAATTTTCCACTAAAAATAGTATCCGTGATAATTTATGGTCAGCTCCAGACAATAAATTATAAATTAAGTCATGAGCAATAAAATACTTGAGGAGAATTGAAACAGAGATAATTACATTTTTTTAAAGACTGAATCAAGTTTTAACAGTTCAACAGCTTATGTTACAATGTAAAGACAGTCTTCACTCACATACCTAACCAGCAGAAAAGATATGGTAAAGGAGGATTTCATACACAGCTTTGTTTCCAGTATTTCCTCTTTATCAACAGGCTATTGCTGCTCAGAGCCTTCCAGCTTCACATTACAGACTGATATCTGTGTTCATTGCAAATGCAATTGCTTCAGACCTTAACTCAAGGTTCCTACTTCTCCTGTTGGTAAAGGTGTATCAAAATTCCTTAGGCATTTAATAACCTTATTCTACAGCATGGAACAGAATATCAGCTTCATCTCCATTTAGTTAGGGCACTGTAAAGCACTCTTTGCCTAATCTACTTTTTATAAAATGCAGTTACATACTAGACAGAATACTGTTCCTTGTTTCATTCACTACAGTAAATTTGAAAGAACCTCTTGAGACCATTGTTTGTAAAGAGCTCTCATTTACTTTTCACCTGAAAGACAGGAAATATGCTCCTGTATCACAATGTGTCATTGACAGCTTTTAAAAATGTTAGTGATCTGTCTAAACTACACTTCTAGTACCTGAATTTTCTTTAGCACTCTTTCTTTCAAGTAATAACTAACACATGTAATTTCTTTTGTTTTAAAAAATTGTTGATAGAATTGTTGATAGGCCTGGAGTTATATTGCACAACAAAGTAATTTCTAACCTCATGAAGTTTCATATTGACAGCTAAGGGACTTACTTATCTTCAGATCATTTAAATTAATATTAGGGACACTGTTCCCAGGGGTCAATAAAACTGTATTCAACTTTACTGATTTTTTCAGTACATTAAGTAATTGCTGAAATATTTTTTGAATCAGTGCTTGCCAGAGAGAGAAAACTACTGCTTTCTCAGAAAAAGAGAAATGACAGTAGTGTCCCACATGTAAATATAAAGATCAGCCTAAAATTTATGGTGGCTGAATTCAGAGGAAGTGTGGTATAGGTTTATTTGACATTAAGAAACAGAGCTTGGCTTCTTTGGGAAGGGATAGGAGGGGGGACAAGATATTCCAATATTTTTACTGTAAAAAGAAACTCTTCACTGTTTAAGTGTGACATATTAATGGGCAGTAGAAAATCCAAATATGTCTTTTATAAGACAGTGTGGTAACAGCATACAGCTAATCATGTGTTATTCTGCTTGTGACCAAAATATATACAGCAGAATGACTTAGGTACAAGCCTGCTCTTAGGAGGGGATAGGATGGAGGATAAGGCTGTGCAGTTACTCACACCATATTTGTAAAAATATGCACCAAATTGAATAGTTGTAATGCAGGATTTAAGACTCCTTGTTTCTGTGATTGAGCTATGCTCACATAGAATATAGAATGCTAGACTGTAATTTAGCTGCTCTCAATACCCACCCATGGAAACTCCGTGAAAAATAATTTTTGCTCCTTTAATTCCTAGTAATTAACTGTTATATTTATTTCAGAACTTGCTACTTAGAGAATGCTCACTATTAAACATATTCTTAATAACCAAACTAATCAAAACAAGGTAAAAACATGATTTTTAGAACTGCAGAACTCATGGAATGAAGATCAATACAGTCAAAGCAATGGAGAATGCAAATTCAACTGATGGAATAAAAGATTTTTTTCCAAGACAGCCTCAAGGATAAAATGCAATATAATTTTGCATTCACGGTTTCTAATACTAGTATTCCTTTTTGTAATAGAGATTACGAACAAAGCAAACAAAAATAAGTAAATAAATAGAATGTGAAATATTTATTTGTTCAGAAGTTGAGTCTAAATTGTTCAGTGGCAGCAATGTCTGTTCTGTTTTGTTTTGTTTCATTTTGTTTTTTTCTATCACATTCAGATAGTTATGAAGAGAAACAAATCCCACTTTCTTTTGGACATAAGGAATATATCATCTCCTTTGCACCATAAATTACTTCCTGTGATGGGATTCTGTGTGGGATTCTGTGGGATTCTGTGTTCTCCTATGATGCGTTCTAAAATGCAATATTTTAATTACGTAAATTAGGTAGAAGTCAGAAAATTTTCATCTATGCTACAATTTCATCCTATTTGAATTTGCCAGCACAATTTCTATATTATTATACTTAATTACTCCACTACTGCCTTAATGGATTAATTTTACAATTTTCGTATGAATTTACTGACAAAAGTGTCAAGATTATAATGGACAATCTGGCAGTGGAAGTTGTGTTTTAAAAATAGTCTTTCTTTTTTTAATAAATTATTTTAGGTTTGATAGGCTGCTTCTACATGTTCTCTTGGGAAAATAGTCCTAATATCTTTAAGTGGATCTGAGACTATAGAAAAAAAACACCGAAGAGAGATAGATTCCTTTCATTCATTTCAAGGAACTTCTGCAGAACAATAAGAGATTATCACGTTGTCTGAATTTTTTGTTTCTAAAACACTGCAAGGTGTTAGCCTAAGGGATATGCCTAAATGTATAGTATGATTATTGCTAAAATCAGTAGGTCAAATACAGATAGTCTTCTAAAAAGCATAAAGCAATCACATCAAAACAATAGGGATCTTCCCATTTCTTTTCTTTACTATCGTATTCTGATATTTTGAAGATCAAGGGGAAAAAAATAAAAAACACAAAAGCATAGTATAATAATTAAAAATGGAAAAGACTTGTTAGTGCACCTCTATGTCAGCATTAGTGTTTTCTTTTTAATTATCTCCTTACCCATCTCACGGATATAAAATTAGCATTTGGTTAGCATGGCTTTTGAATTTGTTTAAGCTATTTATACTCTATGTGCTATGAGCTATTAAAAATGTAGACTTTGCACACTCCTAAGTAATAAATTAATAGAGATTAATATAGCTAGCACTACTGAGTGTTGATAGATCCAAAGTTTACATAGGCAAAAATCTTGAGTTAAATCCTGAAAATCAACATGTATTTAGTGGTCATTAAAAAGCACAGAAATCCCTATCAAGGTAATCTCTCCTTTACACTTGTAAAGAGGCAATTGCATGAATTAGGAATAGAATATACTGTGAAGTTATGATTTCTCCCTCCATATGATGGCACTGATTAAAGAGAAAGGAAGTGTTATATTTTCTATTTTTATTCTTATTGCTCTTACTTACAGTGTAATTCTATATCCCAACCAATCTCAATAAATAATTCAGTAGGACGTGATGCTCCATTGTTTGGCCATAAATGGATATTGCTGTTTAGCATGTTGTAAAATGAGAAAACAATTTAAAATGTGTTGCATTCTCAGTGAGGGATCTCATGGAAACACTAAACAAATTTAACACTTTAAAAAAAAAAAAAGCTTTAAAAATTATTTTCTATATGAAACCTGCAATTGTTTGCACAGAGTTAGTGCAAACTAAGATCAGTTAGGGCAGCAATTGATTGAAGTTCAACTGGTCAGTTTAATATATGAGAACTAGCAGGTATTAGTCCACACTGAATAAAGAATTTTAACAGGAAAGACAAATGTCTGGGAGCCTGGGAGTCCATATCTCTTAATCTTTCAGTCAAGAGGTTAAGGATAGTGTTGTATGTATAAGGGAATGCAAAACATGTTCTGGATTTCTGGCTTAGAGCAGATATGTCTGCAGTGTGCTTTTTTTTCAAGTTACAGAAATGCACATGATGCCACACAGCTAGCATCAGCATAAGGAACTGAAGTTGAAACACACAGTGAAATGGAGAATCAATTTTAAAAAGAAAGGAAAAGGTCAAGAGAAACTAAAATTATAAGTACAAACTGTGGCAACTGTCAGCTGAGGCAGAATAGAACCGGATAGGTCTCAGAAGGTCTGAAATACAGTGTTGTGTCCCAAACTGATTTCTCTGACACAAAATTTGATTAAAGAGGATGACAAAGACAATTCAAATCAGCTCAATCTTCATGCTATCTTAAAAAAAAAAACAATATATTTCTAATAGGGACCATTCTTGGCTCTGATTCAATTCATACTGACTTCAAAAGGATGCATTCTGTCATAGTAAGAGAAACCTCAGGAGAGGCAAGAAAACTACATTAGTAAGTTTTGCTTGTTAACTAAATTTTCAGTTAATTTTCTATTTGAACCTGGCAGCAGAAAACAAAGGTTGAAAGGGTGGAAGGAATTAGCTGTTTGTTCCAAGACTGTTTTGTCATTATTTGTAATTCCTGTTAAAAAGAAAAAAATATGCATGCATACCACATATAAAAGTTTATGCTCTGTTCAGTTAGAAGGTCAACACAGCAAGGAAGATGCAGCAAAGATAAGTTGCCAGCCTGAGGACCATAACAGAGTACCTTAAGATTCCCCTGAAATGCAACAGAGGAAGCATTAAACATTTCTAATAGAGAGACAGCAACTTAACATAGGCTATTAAATGTGCAGAAAAGGTATCAGGTACATTCTACATTCCCACTACTGTCTCTATATAAAGAGCCTACTTTGTGTCTTAGTTTTCATGCTTGCTAACAAACTATTTTTAATTACTGTAGCACAGGCACTTATAGAAAGATATTGTTAGTCCTGTCAGAGGGCTGAAGTGCAGCACTGATTTGCAAAGGATCAAGGCTTATCTTTATAACAATGCATTACACAAACTGCCCGTATCTGTTAGAGAAAGAAAAGCACTGCTGATGGCCATCTTAGTTTGGCTGTTTAATATTTATCTTTGGACAACACTGGAAATATTTTATTAACAGGAGAAATATATCACAAACCTGGGTTGAAAATGTTAATATAGATGTCTTAACATTATTGAATGCAAGAGCACCACCTAATTCTGTTGGAGAATGTTACTCTTTTGCTGTTATCTGCTATGGAATTCTGGGGTGATCCTTGGCTGACATAAACCACAGTAGGTAGGTCCATGGGGGCCTCCATTTGATACTGATTGGTTATGATAACAAGAAAAATATTGTCTTTTCATTGGTTCCTATGTAAACAGACTATTATATCACAGTCAAAAGATAGGTCTATAACTTTTAAGAATTCCTCTACAACAGGAAATATTTTCCAATGTCTGTGGAGCCTCACTTCAAGGACAATAGTATCAGATGCCTTGCTAGTAGATAATTAACCTCACGGAAGGCAGTACTGAATGTCTTGTCAACAGATAAGGAACAAAGCAAAAAAAGAAGATAACTGCAACTGCATGGCTGGCGCCTGATCAAGATGCTGATTGGATAGTCTTAACATAATCCTTTAGATTATTGGTTTATTTAGTAACTGTGCTTCGCATACCTTTAGGCAAGGAAGGTGTTGTATCCAGGACAGCACAGTATATAAGTTTTGTCTGATGCTCAAAAAAGGGTCTTTGGTACATTATACCAGAGTCTGCTCCTTCGCAAGGTGCGACAAATGGCGCCCAACGCAGGGCACGAAGACTAGCTGTCTCTCCTGTTGCACCAGGCTGCTGAACTCCGGGATCCACACAGAAAGGAAGCACAAGGACTTCGCTGAAAGAAGCAACACTTGTGCATGCACTAAAAGCCTCTTGAAAGGAAAGAGTTAAGCAGCTGGGAACTATGGGGTCACACCTAACGAAGGAACAAAAAGATATTTTAGAAGTCTTTCTTAAGATCTTAAAATAACAGGGCAAGAAATTAGATGAGGAAGGTCTGCAAAAGATTCTTGTGTGGGCTTCTAAAAATGATCCTTCGGTAAATAGTAAGAATATTTTTAACCCTCAGATGTGGGACAAGATTGGGGTCCACTTGTGGAATAAAGCGCTATACACGCCCAGATCTGGACCGTACAGGATCTGACTCGTCAATTGATAGTTAATGATGATTGGAATCCATTCAGACAGTGGAAGTGGGGTTGGCTGTGGCTAAAGAAATTGTTATTAGGGCTATTATTTCTATTTGCTGTGTTTGTCTGTATTATGTGTTGTATCCCTTGTATAGTGATGCTGACACGAGGTATAGTTGAAACTGCTATGAAAATGTTACCTGTTTGCGTACTTTGCTACAACAGATTGACCTCTACAGATCACAGGGTGGCATGTATTGGAGGTGGAAATTTGGCAGGATGCACCAGGCACAAAAAGACAGTGCGGAGAGCGGGGAGGAGCGAGACTCCAAACACCGAGGCCTACGTTGTCTCCGCGGGGACGCCCCCCAAGTTAGGAGCCTGTCAGCAACCCTCTAATCCGCCAACTCGAGAGGATGTTCGGTCTCAGTATCCTGCTGGCAAGTATTACCTCGAGAGTAATTATCCATACCTTGCTTCTTTAATGTGTTTTCACCTGAATAAAGGCTCAACGTAGCCACTTCGTTTTGTGTGATTATTGCCGAATCCCGAGCCCATCCGCAACATAATTGGCAACGAGGATGGGATTCAGCAATTGAAACAGTGGAATTCACTAGTGGAGTGCACAGCTATGTGAGGTTGCGCCACTGGATAGGAACTGTGTTCGTTCTGTTTGTGTCTGTGGTCTTTATGTCTTTATTGTGTGATATATATAAGCAGAGAGGGCTGAATAAGCAGAACAAGAAAGTGCAGAAATCTAAAGCAGGAAAGCCAGGAACAATTCAAACTATGACACTCCCAAAATGTCTAGTTCTAATTTTTTTTTTCTTTTTTTTTTTTGGAAACGGAAAAAATTTGTAGACACAGATCTTTTCATAATGTCCTAGTGGCTACACAAAGTCCCTGATGACTAGAAAAGGAAACTGTCAGGTCTCTCTTCAAAAAAAAAAAGGGGCAAGGAGTAAAATTCAGGGAGCTACAGACTAGTAATCCCATTCCATGGGAAGATTATGGAACAAATCCTCATAGAAGCCATTTGCAGACACAAACAGTACAAGAAGGTGTTTAGGCACAGTCAGAATAAATTTATCAAGGACAAATCATACCTAACCAACTCAGCTGCTTTCACTAATAAGATCACTAATAAGATCACAGTAGATGAGGGGAGAGCAGTGGATACTATCTTGACTTTAGCGACCGTTTTAACAGGGACTCCTATAGTCCTATTTTCCATTTCTGTAGTCAAGTTGGGAAGGTAAAGACTAGAACAGGATGGTCAACAAAGTGAAGAAAAACAGTGGTTGGACTGCTGGACTAGAGGAAACAATTTAAGATCTACTTTACAGTCAGTAAATAGTCACTTACAAGCAGTACTTCTCAGGGGAGAAAATATGGAAAGTCAGTTGCTTTTTTCCAAACTTGAGTAAAAATGAAAGTCAGGATGTAAGACATAAAGATTACACAGAAGTTTGTATTTAAACATGACCTTGAACTGTAAGGTTTTATGATGGAACAGATAGAGCCAAGAGACTGGCTTCTATAACATTTTTGATCCAGAAGATATTAGAAGAGCCTGCATTTTCTAGGAGCCTGATATGAGATCTTTTCAAAGAACCAGCTCAATATTTTTATGGGATGGTTATACATATTAATATAGGCAGAGAAGAAAATAAGTACCTAAAATTTTTAATCATTTTATAGGGATATATATCTTGTGTAGCATATAAAACATATTAGTATAAAAAAAAAATATTATTAATTAAATATTTCTATTTTGGCAAGTTTGAATGGATAAAGTTGACTTCTTTGTATTAAAGGGGAAAATATAGCTCATTATTCATTCAGTCAAAAAATGACTGCTATTACTTAGCCAAGTGAAAAGGCTCTTCAAGAGCATTGTTCTGCTTCTGAGTAAACTAGGTCAGGTGATGATAAATACCATATTTTTGAAGAAAACATTTCTAGTCTGCAGCATCTGTGACAGCAGAATTAACAAATATGATCACAAGAGAAAGCTCCCAGCCTATTCACAAACTCCCCAGGAAGCTAGATATATCTGTTTGTAGTTTAAGTGAAGGAATCTTTTACAGAAAGGAGACTTTCTTCATAGAATCACAGAATCACAGAATGGTTAAGGTTGGAAGGGACCTCTAGAGATCATCTAGTCCCAACCTCCCTGCTCAAGTGGCGACACCTAGAGCACGTGACACAGGGTGGCACCAGGTTGGTTTTTAAGATCTCCAGAGAAGGAGACTCCACAGCCTCTCTGGGCAGCCTGTGCCAGGGCTCTGGCACCCTCACAGTAAAGAAGTTCTTCCTCATATGGAAATTAAACTTCCTATGTTTCCACTTGCACCCATTACCCTTTGTCCTGTCACTGGCCACCATGGAGAAGAGTCTTGCCCCATTCTCCCTACATTCACTCCTAAGGTACTTGTACATGTTGATCGGATCTCCTCTCAGTCTTTTCTAGACTAAACAGTATTTCCAGCATGAACATTGAATGTCCAAATGTCCACTAAAAGTGCATCTTTCCAAAGCAGAACTTAATCTCTTTAATTTCAGCAGTGTCCTTTCTAGAATTAGGTGTATTAAGGGAAAGGTTAGGAAGGAAATTTGTAAAATGCAAAGGCCAAGACTTCTTAAAACATACTATAAATGAAAGCTGCATGGATGTGCTGACATAGGGTGCAGAAATGGATCACACACATTTCCATTTCCACGGAAATGGATGACAGAGGAAAAAAATGTATCCATCTGGGGATGCTATTACTTTTCAAAATTGAAAGCGTCAATAATCACATATGGAACTGCTGTAAAAAGCAGTGAGGCAAGTTGAAAGGTATCACAAAGGCCAGAAGTGTCTTGTAATATCCTTTCTTACTCTAGAAAAGCCAGAACTAGAGATGTCTGTTATACTCCGTCCATTTTCATAGATCAAAAATTCAAGTTTTATCACTCCAGTAACTGATACTATCTTCTCTTTTCATATCAAGTGGTTTGAAGAAGGATAATAATTTTGTAGGAGGTAAGCAAAGAATGAGGTACAGCACCTAAATCTACAAGACAACATACAGACACTCAAGTTGGCTTTCATAGCCCACATTAGCTTTTACCCAGGTAAAATATGCCTGGCAAGTAGCCTAGCAACTGCTAGGTTCTGAAGGGGAACCTCTCCTTGTCTTTTTGAGCAGTAACTCTTCTTCCTTGAAGCATACTTGCCCAATATATCCCAATACTATCTGAATTGTTTGCTGTTTATCCCACTCTAAAGTAATTTCTTAAGAAAAATAATGCAAGTTTCTTTGTAAAAGTTTTGCTTAAAGATGATAAAATTTATTTTGAAGGAAAAAAAAAAAAAGAAAAAGGCAGCAGCAAAGCTCCTACTTATGACACAATTAAGAATACAAGCCCACAAGCAAACATGATTAAATGACCTTCGTATAATTCCAGGCAAGTCATCAAAGCCATATATGTATTCTCCTTGTGTCTGTCCCACTGATTTTAAGGCCAATCTAATTACTTTAAACAACCTTCACTGAATGTAAACTAACAAATATTACCTTGCCATAAGAATAACCTAAGAATATGCATTGTTACATTAGAATTGGTGGCAGGGGCTATTTTATGAAACATTTTTGAAGTAATTGTGTGCCTTCATGCCTAATGAGGGAGTACAAAGTGTAACATGCGAGTATCGCCAATGATACCTGCAGATGGACTTAAAGTTCTGGCTTTTCATCAGGCTGATTTTTCAGACTGTGACTTTTTATGATCTGCCAATCAATTCACCCAATATATTGTGCTCTGTGCCTTGACTGATCAAGAACAGTGACTCCGTGTATATATGAACTAGACAAGCATGTTGATATAGCTTGTATATGTATGAAAGCTAATCATTAAGGACATTGCAAAAAATCTTCTGTCCAAAGATAGGCTTAATCAAAGATTTTCTTGGCAAAATCACAGGTAATGGTTCTCTAAATCCATCAAAAAGTTCAAGAAAGAAAATAATAAAAAAAGTGATTCAGTTCTTTCTTATTTTTATCATAATTCTCTCTAGTCATAAACCTTTCGTTGCTTTGTTCAATCCACTATATTGCAAAAAAGAAAAATATCATTTTAAATTTAAAATAGTCTAAACTCATCAAGCTTATAAAGTGCCTAAAGCAACAATTAGAACCTAAACAAACATAGTTATCTTATACATTCTGCTGATATAATTTTCTATACATATTCACCTTTAAAATAAGAGAAATTTTTCTTCTGAGAGGGAACTGCCATGTGATAAAATACAACAGGAACCTTTACAACAGGAACCTATCTTCTTGTTTACACTGTATGTGCTTGCAAATAGCTCCTACTGGGTTCCAAGCTATTGGTTGCTGTAAACTAACTACAGCATGCAAGGAGATTCTGCCTGTCATACATAGCTGCAGGGAAACAACTTATTATTCACCACTCTACTGAGGGGAAAAGGAAAGACTGCAGGTAATACCTATTCTACTCTATTCCTTTAAAACATTTTTTTTTTTTTATCCACACTACAGTCTTCTAAAGCAGCTAGTACTAAAGCTTTCCTTTTCAGGGAGCTATTGTTTTGCATACAGTGTGTACAAAACAATCCTGAGAAACACATATCCAAGTACGCTCATAAATAATGTAAGAAAACTCTTTATAACTAAAATACTGTCTCAGCAAACTCTGTAACATTGTTTCCATCCTATTAGAATGTTACGATAACTATGGTCAGTTTCTATACTAAATAAACTGCTATCAATATAATCCACTGAGACTTTACAAACAAGCTGTTTCATAAAAAAAAAAAAAAAAAAAGTCTTTATCTTTCTTCAGCTTCAAAAATCCTGATACCTTCTCTGATTTTTTTAAAAGATAGGCTCATCTAAGACACAGATGCCATGATGCAGAGAATATTCTTCTTTTATTGTAGCAATGAGGATTTATTTTGGGAAAAGGATTTAGCTATATAAATATTCATTAATTCTTTCAAGAAAAGTCAGTCATTCTTCTACTATATTATTACATACCTTCATATATCAGGTTACAATCCTGCATTACAAACACTGTAATTCTCATTAAAATAAATAAATGGAAATAGTTAAATATGCTTTAATTATTAACTGAAATTATATTACTAAGAATCATTCATCTTATAATGAATGATTCATCTTATAATGTGGAGTCTAAATGAACTTTTTACCCTTAATAGTAGTAGTTGAATAGAATAGTAAGAACTACTTAGACTTGTTTTTTATCAGACACTATCAGGATACTGATAACAAGCATAAGGTATTTCTTTGTATAAAAATACAAGGACTGATTTTGAGGGCAACTTAAAAAGCATTCCGAGCCTTCTGAGGCAAATGGGAGACAATGGCTGCATGCAACTTATTGCAATTATGTTTTACAGAAAGCAAGGATGACGCTTGGTTTGATTAGCAACAAACCTTAAATAGACTACGGCTTTGATAACATTTTCAGAAAAAAATGCAGAAAACCAGTGTAGTGCATTTGGAACACTGGCCCTTAAACTTCTCAGTAGACTACAGTTTCACATCTCTTATAAATCTCTCAGCATATCAGAGTGTTCAGACCTACTCAGATTAAGCAGTGTTTGAGTTGTGCTGATCAGTATGTCATTTAAAACATTAACATCACATTAACAACTTAAATTTATTAAAATAAGTATTCCTAAAAAAAATTAGTTGAGAAATCAGCCATTTAGAAGCAATCCTTTAGAATTATGTGTAAAAATGACATTTGTATATAACCACTTATATTATTGTGAGTATGCTAAGACCTGAAATCCCCATTATTGTTCATTGGGAAAAAAATTATGAGAGGGACTAGAAAGCTGTAAACAAAAGTTTAAAATTAATGAATGCCTTACACTGTAGACTAAATGGATGCAATTATCAAAGGATTATACAAAGGTAAAGCATTCAAAATTGCCACCTGTTCGCTTGCTGAAGAAAAGCAAAAAGAAACATGTAGGTACAAAAATGAGGTTTGAATAGCAATGGACACTTCTAACAAGATCTAGGGTTCAGTTTTAAATCCTTTGGGTTGATGTTCATGGTAAGTTCATAACATTTTTTTTTAAGGAAATCTCTTACTGAATGTATATTCTACATGAATAAACAATAGCTTAGCTGCTATGTATTTCTCTAGAATTTAGATTTCTCTGAAATGTAAGAGAAGGTTAACAACTACTATTCTCAAACTAACTCACACATAATTCCTGTTATAGACTAACTAAACAACATTCTGCTAAAGAAATTAGACAAGAAAACCTAATAGGAAAAGGAATCAGTAACAAATGGAATACAACACTCTGCATCACAAAAGCTTCCCATAAAGAAACATCACAGGAATATATTAATTTTTGCCCTTGCAAGAAGGATAATTTTTGGAAGATAAAAGGAGTTTCTTGAAAAAACATTTTATTTTTTGCTACTGACAGATTTCAAGCTCTGGGAGGAAGCATATCCAGTATTTCCTCAATCACAGAAGAAAGGAAACAGAAAAAGGAATTCAATGGACAAACATAGTTGTCACTGGAAGTGTCAAGCATACCTAAGCAGGAATTTCAATTACAATTATTAAGAAGATGGAAGAAACATGGATTGCACTTGCAGAAAACATTCTAGTTTTCTATTATTCAAAATGTTGCTATTTTGTTTTCTTCAATTTGAATCAACTTCTGAGGTTGAATAAATGTAGAAAATATAGATTTGCAATAGTCTTACTATCACACCAAACTCAGCTTTTCTGGATTTCACTAGTCTAGTAGTTATGTTCACAGTGGAAAAAAAAAAAAAAAGTACCAAAATTTCAATGCAGTTCATGTAGTCAAACCCAACTAAATTGAGAACATATGCTGTAGCTTTGTTCTGGCATAGCTATATTTATTCAACTGGGGGGATGTAATCTTAATCTAGTACAACTGGCAAAGCTTCTTTCCAATTCTGACATACAGAATAAGGGGGAAAAGCTCCATAATGTATAATTACTTCAAGTAAGAATAATCAATATCAATAATGCATGCACACTAGATCTCTTAAATTACTCCCGAAAACCAAAGCATTACTTGTTCATGCTCTTAAGAATTCTGTTTAATATTGTCCTCATTCAGCTAAAAAATTCCTCAGTCTTAATCAAGGCAAGCTTCCTCTTATCCTCCAGCTACACCTGATGACATCACTAACGTACAAGCTGTCCAAGAAATACTGTCTGTTCCTTATAATTTTGCCTGAGCTTATATTAGCCAACATTATGAAATAAAACAGTTTTTTTCACAATGTACAGTTAAGTAACAAGAAATATCCAAGCAGATAAATGCTGGTTTTCAAATACTTCTTTAAAAGAATGATACTTTGGCTATATTCTCTAAAATATTTAAATATTCTTCACTATAAACGGGATGCTAGTTATGAAAATGATTACTATATTGTCACAATCAATCTGATTTTTAGTTTTACAATATAGATTGGCCACAAAAAGAAAATACAGCATATGAGAGATAGAGAGGCTAAGGAGGCTGACGATATTCTGATATTCTTCATTTTCAAATGTAAAATATCCTGACTTTTAAATTTTCCAAAGACCAAAAATTTCCAGTCAAATGTCAAGATGTGAAGAACAAATGCTGTTTTGGCTCCAAGAAATTATTTAAAAGCACACTTTCCTGAACAAAATGAATATGTAATAAACTTCCAACCCACCATATTTTTAGACAAATTTTCCTGTGATAATTTAATCCTCAAGTCAAAACTACATACATTCTCCTTCGAGAAATGCACATGCAATTCATTTTTGTATATCTTTCCAAAGAGAAGAAAAAAATCCAAAAGAACAAAACCCAAAAGCCTTCAAACCTAAATACACATTTATTAAGAGATTTAAATCAATAAGTAGGAGAAACTACCAGTACTTTGTCTAGCCTTCTTTGATTAAGGACTGACAGAATGGTCCCAAATCTTACTGCAATTCAATTGTATATAATACTAAAAATCATCTATCCAAGTTTAAATTCTATGTTATTAAAGAATATTGCCCTGATAGGAAGCAAGTATATCCTTGACAGCAGAGTGGCTTTAAATTTGAGAATGAAACAGGAAAAAGTTCATGCAAAAGAACAATACTATTTTCTGTAAATGAAGCAATCATAAAACATTAAACAATTCAACAAAAATATGCCTGACCACAAACTCATTTTTTTGGCTGCTCTTTAAAATAAAAACAAAAAACAATTATTAAGTTACTGTACAGACATTTTTTGACCTGAAAAAAAAAAAAAATAAAAAAGAAAAGATATTTGAATTTTAATCAACTGAAGAAAATTTTAAAAGTCAAAAAGCAAAGAAGGAAATTTTCAAATCTCTCAGATCAGTTCAGTTATAAGAAAGAAGTGTTATTGGAAGCATTAAACATCTAGGCAATATTTAGATTTTATGAAGTATTTTCAATCAAAAGAAAGCATGTCACTAACAATTTAGCTAAACATATTTGCTTTTATGTCATCATTTAGCATAAATGTAAAACTGCATGAGACAGGTCAAATTCTTATTTGGTTTGCCTCTTAGCAATATTTTAAATTAACTTTTACTGAGTCAAAGATAATATATGGATAAACATACGCTTAATTTACAAAAAAAAAAAAAAAAGAAAAAACTTCTAGTTATCATATAAAAATATATATTCTTACATTAACTTTTATGACTAGTTATGTGCACCAATTATTTTATGTGCAATTTTATGGCATTTTTAAAACTTATGTCAAAACTACATGCAATAAATAAAGTTGAAAAATATTTGTTTTTAATAATGACAGCATAGTAAACAGGTAGAAGCGTTTTTTTAAAACATCTACACACCAAGCTTTTCTATTCTTTGAACTTTAAAAAATAATGAGATTTATTGTTATAGAATCAAAACTGCATGGATGCCCACAGCTTTTTAACTTGCCTGGAAGAATCTTTATTTAAATTAGCAATTATCGATTAGAAGTTAGTAAACTGGAAGTTACCTTCTTAAGAAACAGATTTTTACTTTATTTATTTTTATTGCAATTAAATCTTTATTGTTTTTTGCCCACTCTATATTAATTTAAATTTAAATTTCCAAAATCTGTATGTTTTACAAGTCAGTGTCTTCAACTGACAAGCTCATTACTCTGAGATCGTTAAAATTTCTTTTTCACAAGAGAGGAAGCCTACCTGTTTACCTCTCTGTCTGCCAGAATTTATATATTATTTTTTTCAACAACAGCTTTCAGTCGGAATACATGCCATTTAACCTAATTGAACTGCTAGACATAAATGTGCAAATCAGGAATTATTAACAGGGAAATAGGGAAAAACTTACCTAATTGCCACTTACTATAATAAAATAAATATTCAGGTGCATATTCTGAACCAACTTAGATGACAGTTGCAGCCTTTTTTATTTCATAATGGTCATGATGCCGGTAACATTCATAAAGGCCCAAACTCAAGGCCATATTTTTCACCATTGCTTCAAATACTAACTCAGTAAACTAAAGAGAACATTTTACCATACATAAGTTCCCCTCATTTAATTAGCATTTTCTTCTACTTAGCTGCAATCCATGTTATCTTTGTTGTATGTTCAAATGGACCTTAGCCAATGTCTACAGAAGTTAATGGAAATATTTTCCATGATCTTCAGTGGACACTGTATCAGACTATAGTCTGCAGTAACATTTCACAAATCTATGAAATTAATCTGTGAATTAATCTGATGTACAATGAATTTAAGCAAGACAGTGTAAACATTAATGAAAGCATAAAACATAAAATAAAATGACATTACACTAAAATAAAATGACATTACGCAGCACCCTCTAGGAGGTAAATTTATTTTTGACTAAGATTTTCATGATCATTATTAATGTTATATTTTATGGAGCATACTGAATCCCCTAAAACAATATAAGAAATCCATGATGCCTGTTATTTTCCAACGGACACACTGAC
>VZSV01000006.1:10186552-10222191 GCA_013398735.1 Nothocercus julius | reverse complement strand
GTGCTTATTTATTATTCTGTGGCAAGCTCCAGAGTTAATTATCAATTTGGGAAAAAAAAAAAAAAAAAAAAAAAACTGTATGTCCTGTTTTCTCCTTTAAATTTGTTGCTTTCAATGTAACTTAATGGTCCTTCTTTTTCTACATTCTGAAAAAGGGTAAATAGGAAAGTATGATTTATCTTCTCCACATAATTCTCTCTTCCCTACAGTTTCTTCTTCTCTCTTCTTATGCTCTTGTAGTTTAATCTTAGTATTTTCACTCTTTTAAAAAGGGCTATAGTGAAAATTTCAAAATTCTAGTCCAAACTACAAAATAGTTGACTTTTCAATTGTAACAAAATAATGAATATTTGAACTATATTAGATATCTTTCTATCATGTGGCAACCAAAAATAACATTACTGTGCATTACTAAGATGAGTTTTATCTTTGGAAAGTGTCATGTCTACGAAAAATTTGTAAACACTTCAACATCTAGAAACTATGATACATTACTTTCATTACTAAAAAATAAACCCAATCTCTAAATCACTTTAATAGCATAAAAGCTATACAAAACACATTGATTATGCATTTCCAGAGATGTACACATTATATTTATCTTATTTTTTTGAACTTTAAAATGATTCATTCAATGAACCTAGAATAGAAAAAAAAAAGAAAAAAAAAATCCTAAACTTAATATATAAACTCAGAAGCTATTATCTGAGAAAATTAGCAAATCTAAACCTGCTAATTAAGAATATAAAGAATATGGAGTGTGCAGCTACAAAATGCTAGGAAGATTTTGTTTAAATAGTTTGAAACAGTACATGTGTGGATATTTTCCCCATACTCCCTCATGTTATTGAAAAAAAAAAAAAAAAAAAAAAAAAAAAAAGGAGCCTTTCATACCCCAGGAAAACATTTTTATATTTTAAACAAAAAATGACAAAAAATATGTTAGTTTTACTGATCAATGTGATTCATCTGGTTTTGGCTGCAGAATGTGATTTATTTCCAAAGGTCTATAACCTAAAAAAAAATACTATTAACTGTCATGCAGTTGACCAGGTTTTGTAGTGTTCTTAAATTCAATCAAATTTTGTCAAAGACTGACTGATTTCCCAAAACCTAGTTTACCGAAATATTTATGAAGATGATGCATTTTCAAAGATTGTAGCAAGTCTTCCTGCCCCCGTATCCCGTATCTGAAAATATCTGAAAATCCTATTTAAAAGATAGGAGTACACAGGCACTGTGTTAGTTCATCTTTTTTTTTTTTTTTTTTTTTNNACCAACCACTGTATCTGTATAATTTCTGCAACTGCAGTGATATCATATGTGATATGTGCCTGTTTCTCCAAATGTGTGTTATCAAAAAAAAGAAAAATAAGTTTTAAAAAGTGGCCATGAACCACCTAGTATAATAGCTTAGTACAATAGGGTTATGTAATATCATATTGGCCCTTGAAATGCCGAAGGTTATGCTGTTCATTGCTCTTTGGAGGTTTAGAGATAAAATTCAATAAAGTTTTCAGTACTAGGGACTCATAACCACTACAAATTTGAATATCTTACAAAGTTAGGCCAAGAGTATTTTTTTTCTGACAGTTAATTAATCTACACATAAAATAATAAATCATTAATATGCTACAGTGATTTTTAATTCTATTCCGATTTTAATTTTACTCTGAAATCATAAAAGATAGTATAAACAGGAAGGGTACATGTGGAAATTAAATGCTCCCTATTTAAAATTGTAACACTTATATGACTTCCTCAACACACTTAAGTGTCAAAAGTTTGAGGGAAGAAGTTGAGAACTGCAGAGGAACTCATTAATGCATATAATGAACTATAAAATTATATTTTGTAATGTAAAAATACACGGACTTCTTAAAGAAGGATGGGGTGAGTTCATTCTAAGCTCTTACAACTGAACTAGCACTTCATTTCAACATGGCAAAGTCTTCTTGACAGCAGATTAGTTCACTGAGCATCCCAGGAATCCCAGGTTATCTAGTTTAGAGTACACAATAATTCACTGTTGTCTTTCACTATACATTAAATATCACCCATGGCAAGAATATGAAACTGATTACATTAGAATCACTACTTAGGAGGACATCTGTTAATATAGACATTGGGTCTTTTTTATTTACAGAAAGAATAAGCAGTTAAAATCCTTTCAAAGGCAGCACAAAATTTCTTTTTAGTATTTCTGCTTAGTAAATCAGAATCTCCTTAATCTATAAAGTATAATAATGGTAATTTTGGGTCATGTATCATATTTTGGAGTATTTATTTTTACTTTTTTTTTGCATTCACATGGCACTGTAAAGTCAAAAAAAGATGTCTTGTCATCACAAACTAAGACTCTGAGGATTGTTTTGTTGTTTTGATGGGCTCACCAGGATGATGGAAAAATTAATAGAAAACAGCTTAGTCTTATGAACACAGGCTGTGCTATATCACTTTATCAGATGGTGGAAAACCCTATGAAATTTCTTTTGGGCTTCAGTAGGAATTTAGAAGCCTTTCTTCTACATTTGAACAAAAAATGAAATCTCATTAGGAACAGATCTATGAAACTATGAGCTGGTTACAAACAAAAAACATGCTTTCTTCACTGGTAATACTGGCCACCAGCAATTTCCATTCTCTCACCCTCACCATTTCTGTTTCCTCTTTCATAACACTACCTAGCTAGAATTTACTCCTAGGCTCCACAATTTGATATAAACTTGTTAAGATACTGAATATACCAGGGCTTGCCTTGGCCCAGGAATTCTTCCAAACTTATTTTTCTATAAAACTGTGATTCCAGTAGTGGTATCTCAACAATGTCAGGATTAGAGCCCAAGTGCTTCTGGGCATATAAGTAATTCTTTCCTATAGAAAGACATTATAGCTACTTTTCTTGCTCTGCCACTCTGAGGCAGGACAATGTTACTTCTTCAATAACAAGAACAATTGATTTGACTTCATTTATCCCTGTCCTTTGTCTCAGATGTATTGTTTTTAGTTCAGCATGGGCTATTTGAATTTAATTTATTATTTTCTCTCTGATCAGATTGCCAAAATGCATGTTTTTACTTACACATCATCAGAGAGCTTAACTTTCACTTCATCAGTTTTCCAAAGCTGTACAAGATATTTTTAGGCATGTTACATATAACCTGTAAAACCTCAATATTTGTTTTGTAATGTAGATAGTGAACTGAATGTTGGTTATGCCTAGGTGGCTCATGAGCTATGACCGCTGAACTTGACAACTTATGAAATGCACTCATTCTATTTTTTTCATTTTCTTCATGCCTTGTAGGAATTTTCATCCCACTTAACTATTTGAACTATACTCCTGAAATATGAACTCTTTAAAGCAAGCACTTGCTATTTGCTATGTAAACATACAGTGTCTTGCTAAATGAGAATTGAGCCTGCTTAGGCTCTTGGAAAAAATCTACTGTATTATGAGAAAACCCAAATAAGCTCTTCATTCCATCTCAAAATCTCCACTGCCTTCCACCTGTGGAGTCATTCAAACTCATGCAAGGTAAAGGTGCAATACCATCCTTCTCCATGGTTTTGACATTTGCTTTGCACAAGCACAAATGACTGTGCAGTATGAAAGTCAATGAACTATCCTGACTAACATTTAAGCTGTAGGCAAAATTGTGCTTCTCATAGCAGAATAGAAAGATTTAGGGAGCCTATGGTATCTATCTAGTAACTTTGCCTAATTACAGTTACATTTGAAGCAAGGTGAAAATTCCTTTCATTCCAGTAAATGAAGGGCACACTGACCAGGATTTTGACATGACTGACTACTCACTCTGCACTAACATGCCTGTTTAGAAGGGGAAAGCGAGAAAGAAAGAATGAGAGAGAGAAGTGTGTGGAGGATAAATATAACTAATTAAAATCCTTTTTCAGATATTTTTTACAACTTGACATTATCTTTGCCATGCTCTTTGATCACAGGAAAGCAGTGCAACGCAGAAAATTCTTCTAACTGCTTTCATTTTTATGCTGGACAGGGATCATTGGTTACATTGTGTCAGCCACAAAACCCGAGAATTTTCTGAGGGAGTTGGTGGAATTTCACTGGAACTTCTCTGAATTTGTGTCATACTATAAACTAGAGCCTTTACCGTTTTTACTCCAAAACCACTTCCACAAAAACTGTTCCACAACATAAAATACCTGCTGCATTATCTGCTACATGGAAGCTGCCTTATATGATGGTGGCAATAGCACCACAGTACAGAAATAACATATCCTTATTTCTACCAAACAGATGATGAAAGCATGGGTATCTTATTCTAGAGTAAAATTAATGCTATTTCTCACAGGAAAAAAACAAGAAGCTCTTTAAAGATGTAGGTGCACAAAAAACCCTGTACAAAGATAGGAAAGCCACTACACACTACATAATCTTTTATTGTTGTTGTTGTTTTTGTTTTGTTGTTATCTACCACTTCACTACCTGACCCATTAAAAAATCTTCCCCTCAGCATTCCTACTCTACATAGTTGAGCAGGAAACTGGAATGAAAAAAAAGTAACAGCTCTGAATAGAATGCTTTTCTTTTAGTCTGGTGGAATTAAATGTAAGACTCTATCAAGCTGAAGTAACTTTGCCTTCTTGGCTTTCCCAGCTAGAAGCTAGCTGCACACGTAGTCTTTATCTGGCATAAAGTCTTTGGGGGATCCTAATTGGTCAGAGCAAGTGCCACACAGGTGTAATGGCTATGATGCAAAAATAATAATAATTTAAACTGCTCTCCAAAGTGTTAAAAGACTGATTAATGGTAAACACTTTGAAATTAAAAGGTTTATGGTTTTCAAAGAAAATCCATTATTTTATTCACAGATGAATTTTTTTTTTCCAGCTATGATGCTGAAAATTTTCCATATAGTCTTATTCTTTCCCTGTTAGAATGACATTTTTTGCTAAAGACCAAACTGCTGCTAATAGTGAACAACAAACAAAAACACAGATGCTCGCCTCGGGTATTAAGCTTGAAAATGCATGATTAACTTTACACTGAAGCAATTTCACCATCACTGGAATTAACAGAGTGATTTCCAGACAGAAAACAGAAGCATTTTGGGGACAGACAACTGAGTTTCAGCAAGAGAAGCATTTAAGTACTTCTTTTTTCAGGTTGGTTTCTGGTCAAGCCTTGACAGTGCTTGAATGATTAGTGCTACTCTAAGTCTTGACGCTAATGAATTAAAGACTAAAGGTCTGGATCAGTTATGCAAATTGTGGCTAACAAAGCCAAATCAGAAAGATAAATCACAGACAAATAATTCTCATATTCCTGGCTACAGGATCTTCATCATCTATCAAATAACCTTCCTTAACTCCAATAAGAAATATCACTTACAATCAACAATTATTTTCTAATTACTTTATATAAAAAATGATATAAGTGTCAGCCAGCAGCATTTCCCTAAAAAAAAAAAATAAAAAAAATTATCTTTGGAAAAAGCATTTGGAAATATCTTTGGAAATTCTATGATTTACTAAATAAATGTATAAAAGCTAGCCCTGGACCTGTGTCTTTCTTCCTTTTTTGTCACTTATCAGACAAAGCTTTCACATTTTGATGAAGCAGGCTGAAATAACCCAACATCAGACAGGAATGCTCAGGATTTTCTCTGGAAACGCTTTTTTTTTTTTTTTTTCTTAAGTAAATACTTCATATAAGTAATATAATATTTTTCTTTTTTACATTTGCTGATAAATAATAATAATGGAAAAATAAGGACAAACCATTGAATACCCTTTGCATACAATGCGAAAATATTCCAAAACCAAACTAAGTTAATCCTCAGATTACTGCATAACTTTCTCAGAGATAACTATACTACTATTTGCTAACGGATGGCAACACAGTACATGGAGAAAACAAACCACTGCCCATGGTCAATATAAAACATTACTAGACATGATTTTAAAGGACTTCTGACCAAACAGTCCGATTCACCTATAGGCTACTTACCCAAGACATTTCAAGTAACAGAATGATCTAGATGTAACTTCATTCATACTTAAACATAGACAGCCCCAAAACCATTGGGAAAATGTAACTGTTTTGACTGCTCAGCTACTTTCAAAATAGAATTCCATGGTATGTTTACAGTATTTTAAATTTGGTCCTGCAGTGTGAAAAAAAAAAAAAAAATGGAGACGTCTTTACATTAACAAAATATATGAGCTAGTATAACATGTGTGAGAAAAGAAATGATGATATGACGGCAAAATTCCTTCCAACACTACCCAACATGTTCCAGTGACAAAAAGAACATAAACACATAAATTGCCACAGCCTGTTCAAAGATATGTCTTAGATAAGCAGTGAACAGTATTCAGGCAGATGTCTGGCAATGAACTCTGAAGCAGAGTGAAAGAAACAGGACAATTCTAGTCAGTCAAAATTCAAAATGAAAGCAGGCCAGAAAGCCATTCACCAGTGAATACTTAGGAGATTTTACTAGTAAATATGGTTTATGCAGCTAAACCCCCTGGATGAACTTTAGGGAACAATCTCTGGATCCTAGGATAAGACATACTGTGAAGATTCAAAGGAATAATATATCTACACAGCTTCTAATATGTGACCAGTGAAAGATAAAGTGTAATAAGATACAAATGAGAAACTGCAAACAAGAGAATAGGCTATAAAAAAAAAAGTTCAATATGACTTTTGATACAACTTGCCATTATTAACCCTCTTTTTTTTTTTAAGGTTTTGTCACAATTTTCTATCAATAAGGAAATGAAATATGTGTTCATAAATGTATAATGCCTATATAAAACAAGGCTTGAAAAGTCAAGTCAAAATGAGTACAGCCAGAATGAGCTGTCCATCTAAATACAGATAATGATCTAACTGTCTGAAAGTTAATTCCTGTCTGTGGAAACAGAGGCTTAACCAAATGAAAATGAAGAGATTTCTTGCCTTTCTATAAGTTTAGAGCAGCAAATTCCTTAAAGGTGAACAGAATTCTTATTTAGTTTAGCCCCTCAAGAAATCTTCCTGGGCAATTAGTGGTGCACTGAAGAACACTGTGATGGCTTTCAGAATAATGAGAAAAACTTTAACAGATAGGATAGGAAAGACAGCTTGGGCCATTTTCAACTGTATAAAGGATAAGTACACTACCATACTTTTGATTAAAAGAAAACATTCTGGTTCCTCTACAGAATAAAAAGAAAAAATTGATGTAAAACATTCTGAGGGTGTGAGTGTTATAGAAGTATACTATAAAATAGCTTCTTCTGTTTTGTCTGAAAGTGGGTTGACATTAAATTAGAACATATTTCCAAAAAAAAAAAAAAAAAAAATAGCCACTAGATCCATTACACTGCTTCTAGAAGAGGCATCTCTCACACATTAACTCTACAGAAGAGAGTTTGGTTGGACTATCAAAAAACCATTAATTTCTTGACAGAAGAAAAAAAAAATAAAGCTATATTGAAATGAGCATATACATATTCCTCCATTCGCATATTGAGTTTTAGCTAATGAAGTGGTTTTGTAACTTCCACTGGCCTGAAGAGGCAGGTGAGTTCTGTGTGCTTCAGCCATCCTCAGCCAAAGTATTCACAGGATTTCAGCAGTCATATTGCTGCAAATAGTTTTTTCTTATTTTTTATGTTGAGTAGTTTGCAGGATGTCAGACTGATCCTCCACCAATATGGCATAATTATGTTAAAAAGAACAAAAGTAAGCATTTTTGCAGGCAACCTGTAGCGGTGTTCAAATACATGCTGTTATGTAGATGTTGTGCCTCTTGGTACTCTTATATCTTCTTGAACAGAGGCAATTGAGAGCATTCAGAAGTTGTTTACTTATATACCAAGTATTCTATAAATTGGTACTGAACTCAGATAAATCTCTTGTGGAGAAGGCTATAAGAGAACTGCAGTGTCTTTCACAGTGTCAAGTTGCAAAGTGAGAGGTTGCTACTTAACTCTTGCTCTATTTGTCTTTCTTTTAAATATACTTCCTCATCGATAGCGCTCGGATTATTTTAGTCATTTAGCTTTCATCACAATCTGTGTTTGGCCGAAGCCAAAATAATTAAATAGATTATTAAAATCTCAGTATGCTTGCATTTCTGATATAGAAAAAGGATGAAAAGTAAGATCTGTCAGAAAATTAAATACTATCATAGCTAGACATACTATGAAGTTTTATGGAAATACTCTATGGCAGAGAGCACAGTAAACTCCCACTCTATTTGTTCAATTTAAAGTTGTTGTGCATATTTAGCGAATGATCATACTCAGAAAATATCTGAACACATTTGAAATATCATATGTAAATCTTCCTTGATTTGTAAGTGGAGAAATATTTTAGCAGATTTTCAATAACTGTTGTTCAGGCATGATACTTATGCAACTTCACTGCTGTAGTAGGATAGTTGAAGTGAAAAGCATGTGCTTAAGAATTTGCCCAAGACTGCAATAAAATTAAGAGCTAATTAAGATTTCTTCCTTATATTAAATTAAATTATGGAACTTCTATTTAAATGACAAATCTAAAAATCAAATCTCAAGTAAAGGAGAACAAATAAAATCCAGAAAGTGGGAAGGCTTTTAAAACACTTTCACATAATATCAGGATTTCTTGACATAATTATATAAACCTATCAGTTAGCAAACTGCTAAAAAGATATAGAAGATAAAGAAAATAAACGCTTTTCATGAAATCCTTTCCTGGTTCACTTAACAGTAAACCACAATATTCTGGAGGCTGGCACAGTTGCTTTCTACTTACAATACAGATAATCTCAATGTTAACAAGAATTTGTTTTGCAATCAGAGAAATTATATACATAAAAGCAGACAATTCTGAATCTGTTGGAAGCAATTGACTAAGTAAGGGCCATAAACCACAAACTAATTTAATGGAAATAAAAATCCTTGACTTTGAAATAATTGTCGTGGAACAAGTTTGGAAAGTGTGTTAATTTTTTATCCTCGTCTAACTGCAGGGTTCTATAATCTAGTGACAATGCCCTCCCATGTTACAATTCAAGCAAAACTAAATAACATTACATAGTAAGAAAATAAGATATCATGGTCGCCATCTGCATTGTCTACTGGATAATGAAACTATATCTGAAAATACCTTGTGACATATGCTGTAGTATTGTAGAAGATAAGGTTCTAATATGAAGTATATTTAAGAGCAATGGACAGATACACTAAGTTCCTACTTGAATAAAATTTGACTGGAAAAACAGTTCCTTCTAATTCTACCCTTGAGTCGTTTCTATCAAAATATTTTTCAAGGAATAGTTTGAAAATCTGCTGGAAAAGCTCAAGGACAGAAATCAGCTGATCAAGAAATAGGAAATAAACATAAAGATGGATGAGGTGTAAAGGATTGTCTATCTGCTCCATAGGGATAAATTGTCTGAAGAAACATGATATTCCTATACTTCTTCACAGAGACAAAAAATAAGAAAAATATGTGAAGACATTTTTTAAAATTCTTTTCATCTTTTACTATCGCTTATTCCAGCTGGTGAAAGAAACACCAATTGGTGATGAGACAGTGTTCACTGTGCTTTTATGAATGATTTCAAGAAAATGGAAAAACAGTCCATAGTAAATGTTGTGTAATCTGAAACCAGGGCAGGGCTTGATCTAGGAGAGGAAAGACAATTTTTTCCTGGAGGGAAGAAAAGGCTAGAAGCCCTCACGTACAGACTAAGGTAGAGGTTAAACTGAATCAAGCCCTTTAAACAGATAACCCATGATACAATGTCAGCTATTAGGGCTGTGAGCACAGTTTAAAGTCTGCTTGCACAACAGATTCACTGACACTCAAGGCAGTTCAGTACAACAAATATATAAGAGCTCACTGGTGGACCACTTCACCCAGAGTAGTTTATCTACTTCACAGCTGATCTGTGAAGGGGAAGCATAATGATAAAACAAGTGAATCTCTTCCAGTTATGAAGATAGGTCACCCACAGTAAACTGCATTGTTGCAGAAATACATGTTCATAGAGTATACTATGCAGAGAATACTTAAGTGTCCAGGGCATAACTTGAAATCTAGAGCATTAGGTGGAAAGTAACCAGATAAAAATATGTAAATATGTACAATTCTCCAATCTGGGTTTTCTGAAAACATTTGTGAAGAGTTACTTACATATGAGACTCCAAAATACACTGATTATAATTCATAAGCAATAACAGCTGAATATTATTTAACTTTAATTTTAAAAATCACGAATGGCAAGGTTCATTTAAATCAAGGAATTTAGCATTTTTTAAAGTATGAAAATGATTTTCTTCACATTCCCTGTGATGAAGGGACAGTACTTGCATTTGCCAACATATCAAAGCCAGGAAACAACTGTTTCATTTTCACAAATTAATGGAAAAAAGGGGATAGAGTGTGTTTATGAATTTGTGTGCAAAAATGTAAGAAATCAGCACATTTCTTAGAAATGAAGCAGTGCCTTGCATCAATAGACAGAAATAAATAAGAAATGCTACTAATCCTGAGAAGATTTTTATTTGTACAGATAAGAAGAGATGGCTATGTACTTGCCAAAACTCAAGAGGTATAGACTAACTTTACTGCAGTTTTATTGCTCTGTCTAATCACACGTAAACTATGAGTTCAGCTGGGATTCTAAATTAAAGAAACAAAAAAATGCAGACACGGAAGAGGGAAGATTTTAGAACTGGGATGCAACAAGATGTCATATGTATTACACAAAGACTCTGCTAGCCAGCATCAGAAACAGATGCTGGCTGTCTGCTTGCTGCCGCAAGAAAAAAGAAATCCTATATAATTTTTGAGTTCACAGAAAAGTAATAGGTTTAGTGTCATGTAGGCTGGGTTTATCTATCATTCTTCAATCTACAGGATTAAAAAAAGAAGAAAAAGAATAAAAAAGATATTCAAACAGTAACTATTCTAACTACTTAGATTCAACTACCACAATGAACAACACGAAGAGAAGTTCATATGTATGGAATAATGACAGCGTGCTATAACTCCCCCCAAGGAATAAACAACAATTAAAGAAATTACTATAACCTTCAATATATATGCTTATCCCATTCAAAATGCAACATTTGTGATATAAACATGAATAGATAACTGATCATTTGTTGGGACTACAAGAAGAATAAAACTACACAGAAAGTCCTGCTAACAAATAAATTTCTCTTCTAGCTTTTGGCTTTAGTGAGTGTAAAGAATCTTTCTTCACTTAGTGAGTGTAAAGAATCTTTCTTTATATCTATATTTTAAATTGGAAGCAATAAAATAAAATAAAATGTTCCTTCAGGTCAAGGTAAAGGGTTTTTTTTGTTTGTTTGGTTGTGTTCTTTTTTTTATGATTTACATATTCTGTGGTGCTCTATGAAGTCCTTTCAGCAATTCTCCATCCAAGATTCTTGAACCTTTTATCATTTTTTTCATCTTTGCCTAAATGGGACCATTACCACTAAGTACTGGGAGAATTCCAAGTACTGAAACAGAGCTCTATTTTCAGTTTTAAATGGATTAAGTTCTTATATCCCAACACTGCTTGGAAGACAGATTAAAACAATAAAAATCACATTTTGCTCATGAAACATTTCACATAAAGATGTGTGGTGTAAATCTAACAATAAATGTTCCACAAAGATGAGCTGTAATTACAAAACATCATATCAAAAAAGACGTAGAAGGTACTACTCCAAACACCACTTATTATGAAACACCTAAGTATTATGAAACACTGGTAGTTAAACACTCATTATAATGGGATTGTTATTAAATAAAAATCTTAAAGAAGATACTCCAGACAGACCCTATTATTTCTGTGTCATACAGTCCAACAGTTTCACAACATCAGGACTGCTCTAACTTTTAACTTGTACTGAAAATAAATATTCAACACTAAGCTACAAAGTCCTGGTGCAATCAGACTTCAGTTAACATTATCTCCCTTTAAATGACAGAAAAAAAAATCCAAATTGTATTCACAAAATGTTCTTTTAATTCTGAGTGCTATGTGTTCTTTAGCATTCACCAGGAGATTATCACTTTAGCTTAGATCTGTTTCCATACAAGAAATATGGGTCAGAAAACACTACCACTTATTAAGTATTTCTGCAGTATGCAATAAAAAATCTGTGGATTGTCTTGATTAATCCTACATTTTCTATTTCTAAATGTGTGCTTAATATTTGATTGCAGAAGTGGTATTGGAATTCTATCTTTAGTTCTGAACGCTAACAAACATAGATGCAAAAAAAATATATATTTTATACAACTCTACAAAAACAGACTCCTCTACTCAATATCAAACATATTTTGTAACGTTCTACAATGAAAATAATGCTTCCAAGTTATGTTCAGTAACAATGCTCCAGCATATTGTGCTTCTGCTTGATAATAAGCATTCTAGTTCTGTGAGCAAGATTAGGTGATTGTATAGTCTAAGAAAAAAAATAGAAGAAAATATATCTTCCCTACAAAACATAACATGGCACATTTTCACAGCATAAGTAGGAATTGAGTCATACAACTCCTGCTAAAATTCATGGAAACTTCCTGTAGAAAGCACTGTGATTCATGCTGAAAATGTCCTTTAGTGGTACTAATACAGTTAGAACTTCTATACATACAGATATTTTACATAAGGTGCTTCACAAAATACTATTTGTGATTTATGCTCAACTATAAATCCTTTACTTTCAGAATTATTTGCTTTATAGGAATACCGCATAAATCAGTTTGCTGTCTGGTAAAGTAACTTCCAACATACATTTCTGGCTCTTTAAAGTAGATATTTTAAAGAAGGCACACATGTGAAGATACTTATTACGGAATGTGCTTCAGTGTGTTATCTAGATGACTTCTGCATCTCATACACTTCATGTATAGGTGATCTTGTTGAATTATTTTTAAATTCTTTTTTTTTTTTTTTCCTAGAAATACAACCTTTGTATTTATTAGAGAAATGTTACAGCCTCTCCAAAACAAAGGGGATAGTGACAAAGAAAGTAAGAGAACTTTGGTGTTATTTCTAGCATAAAGGGAAAAGAAAATGCAAAGATTCTAGTGTGTACCTAAGAATGAAATTACAAAAATATGAAGTGAGATTGCATTAAACATATGCTTCTAAAATCATTGCTACATACTCAAAAAAAAGTGTTTTAAAGGAATGTTTTAAAACTTTTCTCTTTAAAGAGATTTTTTTTCTCTTTAAAATCAGCATAATTTATATTTACCTTATCTTTAAAAATGCTTTAAAATGACTACTGGGAGGTATCTGAAAATGTTATTACCTTCAAAACCTTGGGGTTTTTTTTGTTTTTGTTTTTTTGATTTTTTGTTTGTTTGTTTTTTATTTTCCCTATTTCAGTAAGAGTCATAGTTATGCTATGCGAGGTAAAATATAATGGAATTTTTAACAACAGGGCATGTTTACTCACTTTTTAATATTGAACAAAGTAGATAATAGGTGTTTAAGAAGTAAGACAGTCCTATATATCATATCCTTTTCAAATTTAATAATTATTTTACTGAGGCCATTAACCCTGGAAGCTCAGCTAAACATGTTTCCACGTATACTCCAATCAGGAAATCTGGAACTTTAAATAATGTGATCTGTATCAGGGATCTCACCTAGCACACAATTAAAACCTAGTTATTCTGCTATTTTACTTCAAAGATGTCAATATACATCAAGGCTTTTTTGGTTGGTTGGGTTTTTGTTTTTTTTGTTTTTTTTTGGTAACATGAATTGGCCCAATTTGGACATCTTGGATCAACATGGGCAGCTAAGTACTTAGCTTGAGATTAACTACCATCGTATCAAACTAATTCATGCTAATAAAATAAAGCATGTTGTCTGCTTCCTTTCAACACACACAGAATGGATGGGAAAAGACATTTCATAAATTTGCTAATGTCTCTCTATTTGTAAATAAAAAGAGAGAGATAGCTAAGATACTCAAAACTTAGCGACATAACAAAAAAACTGGAGGCTTAGCATGTCAGTGGAGTAAATTAACATTGAGAACCCTCAAGATTTAACTCTTATTTTGTACATTACAAGCTAAAATATAATAAAGTAAAAAAAAATTTGTGACTTTTGACAATTATTAGTAAGGAAAAGATGGTAACAATTGCCAAAAAAATCACAAAAGTTGACATGTTACCTGGCTATGACAAAGAGCACACAACTGACACCCAAGTAAGCCAGCAGAATATACATCCAGATATCAGGGGAGAGAGGATTCAGGAAGGAGAAGACGCCCGGGTTTGTACCATTGGGCTTGCGGTACAAAATACTTATTCCAAGAGTCATAAAAGGCTTCGAAAAGTCGATGACCTTCTCTCGAACATAAGTAATCGCCAATGGTGCAACTGCAAGATCAGCTTTCTGTTGAGAGAAATACAAAAAAAGAAAAAGGCCATAAATCATTACCAAAATGCAGAAGCAGGCAATCAGATTAAACAAAACATCGACTTCATATGGAGCAGCTTTCCACTGGTTTGGCTGAAATTTTAAACTGTCCTCTTCCTCTTATAAAGAAATGGATTTATTCTAATTCTTTATGCTCAATAGCATAATAGTAGCTATTAGGGAAACTACAGAAACTATTGCAAGGATATAAAAAAGTGAAGCACAATCCTGTATCCAAGAGAGAATAAGATTTGCTATCACTTTTTTAAAAACTCATTTTAATGTTACATATCTATGTATATCTTTGTGATTTCTTTGCTGTGCTCTTTAAAAGTTCATATGTTTGTAAAACAACTGCAAATATGATTTTTTTTTTTTTTTTAAGTGTGGGGAAAAGGTAATCAAAGAGCTGTGCTTAATTTAGTATAAATTTATTAGGACACAATGAAAACGATTTTAAAATAGGAAGTACTACACCTGCAAAGATGTTACAGGGATCAAGTTCTAGTAAGATATATTTGTCCTTACCAATTTGCAGAAATAACTAAAAAAAAAAATGCATTTGTAGATAACAGAATATTAAGCAAGTGCAGTTTAAAATTAAATCATACAATATAAAGTATTTTGCTAATTTGCATTCAGTTTTAGTTCTTTGTGGCAGTAATCCGTGGAAGATTAGTGAACTCTCTCTATTTTATTCAAAAAGTAATAGAGGCTACAAAAAGTAATATCAAATACAAATACAAAATACTAATACAAAAAGTAATATCAAGCTACAGCATCTAAAAAATCTTTTAAATCTCTGACAACAATACTGTACACAACTCAGTAAACAGCAAATGAAGATTCCTTAGCAAACTACATGTAAATACAGACACGTAATGAGAAGGATGATACAACTACCATGAAACAATGTTATTTAAAAAGCAAGCCTGAAAATAGCATTGTTTTCAAAATAACTGTCATAAGCCAAGATCCACAGACTTTGTTCCTAATCACATGGTATTAATTCATAAACTTACATATTTTGTTCAGTTGGTGTTGAAAACACTATATAATGCTCAAAACCTCAAATAGTGTTATTACATTTCAATGTTGCTTTGTTTTTGTTGCCTAGCATTTCATGAAATTCTACTATATTTTATTGTTCTATATGCATTTACGATATCATTAAGACTTCTATGGAAGTACATCTTTGTAACTATGCCAAACTGCTGATAATATATATTTAATTTACGAAGGGTTCAATGGTCAAAAACATGATGCATGCCTCACTTCCACCTATATTCAGAACTTACAGGTATTAATCAGAGCAGCAAGGCTTTATTCTACATGTGAGTTTTATGGATTGCATATGATTGATGAAATTCCATGTTATACAGAAAGGAAAGAGTAGAGTAAGAGAGGAAAACTAAATTTGATTAAAAGTTACAGAGTAGTACACGCAAACTGGCAAACAGAACATTTCAGACTTTCGGTTTGAGGCAGGTAACAGTCCTTACCCTTACAGTTTGAAACGACCTTACTAGAAACTGTCAGAAGATACAGCTGCCCAAAGATAGAGAAAAGTGATTTTTTTTTGGTGGTTGGGAAATGTCTTGTCTTAAAACATGAACAGAACTTTATTTAAACCAACCTTTGTTCATTAGATGAAAATGGAATAGTATACAAGTAAATATAAGTTATAACTGTTCTTAGTGGAGCAAACTTTTAGGGAAACTGCTGATGTAATTAGAAAAATAAGACAAGATATAATACATTTCATATGGCAGAACAGGACAATCTGGGAGGTATTGATCCAGGTCCCCACACTGGCATTTTGAGATTTTCTCCAGAACACTGTTTAATTCCCATTTTTCATTCAAAATTCAGAATGATTAATATGTGATTGCATGATAGGGAAAATTCTCTCTCAGGTTACATGATTGGCTATTGACCTTTAATACATGTATTTTTTTAAATACCTGATCACCCTTGATTGTCATTTCACATACTCTCTACTTTTTTCTCAAGCACCTCCAAAATCCATGCAAAGACACAAATCAGAGGGAACATTGCTTTTCACTAATGACTACTATATGGGAGAGAAAATATTCACATAAGTTAGTTATTGGTTAAATTTTGACTTCTGAAATTAATACTATAAATAGTAAGTTTCAATAGCAAGTTCTATATTAAATTTAAGAAACTACAATACTACTACAATCCATGGACAGATCATTCCACTAAATGACAAAATAATTTACATTGGAAAGGACCTGTGGTGGTCACCTAATCCAACCTCCTGTTGAAAGCAAGGCCAACTTTAATGTTCAATAAATGAACAAAATATTCCAGCACTGTGTAAAGCAACATGTAAAAATGATTCCCTGGAATTTACATTCTTCACAACGCCATTAATATATATAAATAGAAAGTAGCAAATGAAAATAATATAATTTGGTGTTGAAAAACAAACAAAGGAAACACAGAAATCTTTTCTCTTTGTGGAAATGATTATTCTTCTTTTGAAAGTATGTCCATAACTGTGGTATCAATGAAGAGTGAACTCATAATTTAAGACAAAATACAAACTGAAAAATAAAAATTAGAAAAAAAAATGCATTGATCTTTATACTACTTCCCTCTCAGCAACAGAATTGTGTAAGGCTGAATTTTAGCTATTTTTTTCATCCACTATCAAAATGAACACACGAAATCTAAGCCTAAGAATGATCTGTAAATTCAAGATGAAAAGCATTTTCAGTATGTCAGACATCTCTTTATCAGTCTGGATTTTGTGCTAAATTTACAGCATGATCTTCTAAAACAAAGAGGATATAAATGTGTTAACAGACCAATTTTACAAAACATGCACGATGATTCCTGCCTAGTATTAGCATTTTTCAGATATAATCTACTAGTGAGTGTAGCTGGGACACCTCTTCCTGACTCAAGGAACAGATTGAATCAGGATAGATATTAGGCAAAAATACAGAACAGCAAAGACAATGAATCATTGGAATATACTGGGAGGTGAAGCTGCAAATCTCTAACATGGGATCTTTGACAGCATTTATCTAATTTAATATAATTACTGCTGACCTATAAGTGGAAAAGGGAAATGGACTACCTGATCTCCTGTGGTCCTTCCCTCATGAAGCTAGGTTATTTTATGGTTTCACTAAAGCTTTCAGCAAAGCATTGGCCACATCTTACATACATCTGCCAAGAAGTAAAGTAAAGCTAAAGAAAAAAGTACTTCTCCACCCTAAATTTGATGTAAAATATGACATTTTCAATATAGTTAAGAGTGTTAGAGTGCATAGGTTATTTCTCTGTTAAACTAAATCTGCCCACTTCAAATATTCAGAGAAGGTTCATAGCAACATTTAAAAGTATAGTAATGCCAAAATATGTCAAATACCCTTTTTGGAAGGTCAGTCCTTTTTTTTTTTTTTTTTTTTTTTTTTTTTTCCCCCAGTTTTTAACTTCAGAGTGAAAGATTTATACTGACCTGAATGATTGAATGATTGATGATTGGAGGGTTAAGCCCTAAGAGAGGGAGAAAATAATATCTTTCATAGCCATCAACTCCTGGAAACAGTAACAACAGATACTATGATAGGATCTCAACCACATCTGCTGACACTCAGTTACTACTATAACACTCTGGTCACTGCATCTCATATGTCATTATATAGATTACTTAGACATTTAAGAAATTTAAACATAAATACAAAGTATTGCAGACACACACTGATCTCAGTGATCTCCACTATCATCTTAGTGGTAATGGTAAATGTGATTTTGGTAATGGTAAAATGTGTTTTTTTTTTAAAATGCACAGCATATAATAATATACACAATATAATTTAAGTGTACATAATAACACTAAATAGTAATTGATATAAGCTGAAGAGGGATTCCACAACCAAGAATGTCTGAAATAGGGATACAAGGAGAAAAGCAGAAATTAACTGCTATATATTTGGTCAGAAAATTGATCTACTCTATTTTATTCTTGATAAAAATTCAATCTGACTCTTAAGAATTATACAGGTAACTTATAAATAGGGGAAAGGATCTTTGTTTTATGTTTCATCCAAAAGTTTGCACTTACAACAGCACAGAACTGTCAATATTACTTAGATGCTGCTTAAGAATGTAGGTGGTACAATTGGTCTAGATTCAAATGCTAATTCAGATCAAAGTGAAAATAAATATCGACTCAGCCTGCTATTTCATCTTATATAAATCTACTCTGTCATTTAATATAATTACTGCATCAGCTTCATTTCAAAACAGAAGAAGAAAGGGGAGGAGCTACCAAAAAGAAACGAAATGCTTAGGCCAAGAGATAAGTAAAATTTTGTGCTAGGGCTCTTCTAAATGGCTGTACTAATCTTCCCCTTTGTGAAGAACAGAATTCACACTTCTTCCACAGTTGAAATAAAACTAACACAGAAAATAAAACTATCAACATAAGAACAAAATGTAAACATCTCCACAAAATAAAATACAGAGTCTTAATTGACTAAGGAAACAAAATGCTAATAGAATGACTAATAGATTCAAAATTTAATTCTGTAGACATGTAGCCTATTTGCCAATTAGATATACATCATCTCCAAAATATTCAGTTCTTTTGGTAGCTGTTTCAACCAAAAATTATGTGCCTGCAAAGTAAGAAAAACGAGGGGCCAAGTTTCCAAAAAGGACAATAACAGCAGCTAGAAATAAGTAGACATGACAAAGACCTTCCAATACAAGGTGCAATCCCAAGTAAAATGGCAGAGTTGCACAGCAACTCAACCGATAATCACAGCTTGTGACGGAAGAAAGCCCTACAGACAGTAATTCCAATGGTAGGTGGCAAGGACGGGAGAGAAATTTACCTCACAATAAATTCTTATTTCAATTAACGTGAGGAAGATGAAATTACACATCCAAAGATTCAGCGTAATAACCTGCAGAATGGCAATGTCTTCACACTCTGCCTCCAGACTGATAATTCCTCAAAAATAGGTTCTGTATCCAGGAAGAGAGGGTCCAGGACAAGAGGGAGGATTAAACAGTGTTGTTCTTATCCCAACACCGCACTTCTCAGAGTCTTTTCAAAGCACTGAACCAGCGCAGTTGTTCCCACCCTGCTTTGTCAGAGAATATCAGGTGCTTTTAGTTGTAGTCTGAATGGTGTTTTGAATGGTGCTTGATCTTCCACATTCACCCTCCATCTTCAAGGTTAATAACATTTTTACCTTTCATACTAGCATATACACTCTCAGTGGCTGCTTCTTTCTTCAATACTGAAAAGCTCCAGGAAAATGATTGCCAGACCTTCCCTTCTTTTTGTGCTGGAGTCAGGTTTGCTTTACATACTCTTTTACTTCTCAGCTGTGGAAATGTCTCCCTATCTCGCTTCCATGAGTAGCCATAAGATGGTCCTTCAGCAATGACCACAGTAAATTTTAGTCCTACCACAGAAGCCCTTCGGATATGCTAAAACTTATGTCTTCCGTTTAATTCATCTATTATTGTTTCTAATGTTTGGTTTTATGCAAAGTAAGGTTTAAAGAAAAAGGATGATTTTTTTCAGTTGCATAGTGGTGAAATTTGGTATATAACCTCTTAGGAGACAAGCTTTTAAAGTTACATCAAATCCAATACATGCATGGGGCTGCAGCAAATTTTAGTAAGAATTCTGCACATAAATCTTGTGTATGAACCATGTCATGCAAAATAGCTTGCAAATGTTGATATCTTGGATAGGAAGAGTAGCATTGTAAAAAGTAACTCAGAGAGTTTGACACATAAACATTTGGAGAAATTTAACTCTGAAAACATTTAATAACTCTAGCAGCATTGGTGGGAAGAGGAAAAGAAGAAGTGATTTAATTTTCTTTTGATAATCCTTTCCTTAAAAAATTTTGGCTCAATTCAAAGGAATGACAAGTTAAAATGCATCTATACTTAATAACAAAATGGCTAATATTTATTTTTAATTACACTGTAAAACTACAGAATATTCCCTCTAATAATGCAAATGTAATCTACTATCAAGAATTTTGCAGGTAACATTTTGTATTAGAAATTCAGAGGGAATCATATAATCAATATCCTCATGAGTAATGGCTCCAGAGTGGAAGCTCCCACTGTGAGACCCTTCTGAGAGGAGCTTAATCAGCAGGCAAAACCCACATAGTGAAGCACAGGCACCAGAGCAGGTAGCGAGGCACCCCTAGCCCCAGGTGACGCTGATGCAGCTGGGGCGGAGTCAGCAGGATAAGGTAAGTTTAAAAAGCTGTGAAATCACCTTTTCAGATTCTTATTGAAAATTTCTGTCAGAAACCTAGAATTTTGAGAACCTTTAACATTAAGTTGAACTTCATTCATGTTCTCTTAGGACAAAAGGCATCCTTACGCTGAACAGAACAAGGTTAATGTTCAACTTCAATTCTTCATATCCTTCTAAAGGGTTCTTAATGAGAGTGAGGTATTACATAGGTATTATACCTGCTCACAGAAAATATGAGGTGAAAAATGAAGGTCTGGAGTTTGGCTTGGATTTTGATGTTTACTACCCTAAACTGGCTTTTTATGCTGTTGCACAGAATAAACAAATTGTACACCCTGACAAAGTCTTGAAAACATAACCTGCACTTTCTTTTTCAATCACTTGGATCTTACTTGGGGATTACTGTCATTTTAATCAGCCACTTAGTATTATTTAGATATAAAGAGATTTTTGCATATTTTCATATTTCCTACTAGCTTTCATAGGATCCTAGGACAGCAGAGGTGAGAAAGGAATGCAGGAGGTCTCTATTCCAACCTCTTCCTTAAAGCAGTGTCAACTACAGGCTCAGACGAGGTTGCTCAGGGCTTTATCCATTCTGACTTTAAAACCTCCAAGGATAAACACAACTGAATGTTCTCATGGGATGAAAGTTTCTCCTCCCAACCAATCAAGCTGTGGAGGAGGTTGCTCAGAAGGTTGCATAATCTCTGTCTGTGGGCATTTTCAATATATTACTGTCATCTTTTTTGCCCCTGCTACGCACGACTGTGAAAAGCCTGGTGCCATCTTCTTAATAAGATGCACCTTCCTTGCAGATATTGGAAGGCTGCTATTAGTTCTTTACCTTTGTCAAATTTAAGAAGCACACTCTGAAATTCAAAATGAATAAACAGATCAGATAGATGAGTTTACATCATATCAAGGTTTCTCATTTGTGAGATCTTGATTTGTATCATTTAAGATTAAATTAAAAGCTAACAATAGAGATGCATTTGAACCTCCATTACTTTACTATCACAGAGGTAGGCCTGATGACATTTTTGACGGACTAAATTAACAATTTTTTTTTTCTAACTAGTGATCTACTTCTCAGTATGAATTGTTCAGCAGCAAAGAACTGCTGAAAGTCAGGAGCTTTTCTGAAACAGATACATTTTACTGCCATCTGGCAATTTTTCATATACACCCTTCGGGAAACATGGAACCTTGTCAGGACTTTGGAAAGTCCAGAAAAGCTGTGATAACTAATAAGGGAATCAACTACAAGATCTCTATTATTTAAAGAGGAGATTCTTGCTTCTACCCCCGAAAAGTTTGTCTCTCTGGTGATTTAGATCTCCAAAAACCCTTGAAAGTCTCTGCCATTAATGGACAGTACTGTCCATTATCACAGATGTAACCTGCTTCATGAAATTAACTAAACTAATTAAGTTGAAATCCTTCTTACCATAGCTTTTAAACAGAATCTACTGTATCTTCTGATCAACGTAGCAGTCTCTAGAGCAGATTTTTAGCATCTTTTTTTTTTCTTCCTGTTTGCTCCTTTGTTATTCCCTGAATGTTTACTCAGGGGAAAAACCTAGTACTAAAAGCTAATTAATTTACATTAATTTGCACTGTTTCTTTGTATTCAAGCTTTGCAAAGCTGGGTATTCTCCTACTGCGTTCTCATTTAGCTCTACTAGCACCGACTAAATCTAATAGCTGCACTTACAGACAAAAGATAATTCCTGCAAACAGACAAATGCTGCAGCATTACACTTTAAAAGAAACATTTCTCAAGAAAATTACCTTCTCTTAAGCAACTTTGAAATAACTACACTAGATTTTTAGCTAGAGCATAGAAGAGGAGGAATACTCCTTCAAAACAGTCACAAAATTCTATCTGTCCTGAAAGTATTTTGAACTTTGTTTTTAATCAACAGTAATCAAATTGCATCATAGGGACTAGATGCAGTTGAGCAAGAAACTACTTCTAGCAAAAAAAAGAATGACAATGAATGGCAACGATATTGTAAGGTGTTGTATCTCAGTGTTCTGGAAAGGGAAATTCATCTCTTAAAAAGAAAGAAACAGTGTAAGAGTATTTAAATGGATTAGACCGTTCAATAAAATAAGAAAAAAAGTTATTACATTTTTTGAAAAATTTATATTTTTTGTCTAAGATTAGCATAATCAAAGAGTAAATCTACACATCCCTTATATGCACTGTGTACAAACTATAAAATATATTTTATTTAAAAAGTGAGCATGAGCAATCAGTTTTACAGTGTAAGTGCCCAGATACCTTTGAAAGCATGTATAATAATAAATAAAAAATAGATAAAAGAAGCTATTTTGAAAAACAATGCTTTTGTTTTAGCCAGAAAGCCAATTTTTAACATTCACATTTGAAATTCTACATAAGAGATTATGAAATCTCAGACAATATTTCTATCAACTAGTCCATAACTTTTTCCTGTAATACAATAGGTGCTTCAATAAATCAACCAATAGAGATCTAATAATTTTAAGTTAGTAAGAATTTAAAGGATTTAAAGATATATTAATAGCCTTACTCAATAAGGTATGACTTCTGGTTTCCACACCTTGAGTCCTGTTTATGGCAGCTGGTAGACACCATAATTGCTGGATACTGTATTCCACCACAACCTTCTACAGTAGGACTCAGATAATACTGACTCCTTGTTTCTGCTTGGCATTAGTATCATTATGTCTTCAAAATAAACAGCAATTCTCTGGAAAAGTTTGTTCAGTTGCCTACTGTCCCTTAGATTTTTCAGTTACTCATGTTAGGATACAAAAATACCCATGTCTTTTAATTTTGACTTACATTCTGTTACCAAAGATTTGGATTTTTTATCAAATTCTTTATTGATTATATGATTCACTTTTTAATTGTTTCAGTAATTTCATTTTAATATGAAATTAAATTTGACTTGTATAACTGAATTGCTTCTACTTTTATGTATCACTTTTTGGTGTGCAATTTTACCCGATGAATCAAAACAATCATTTTTGTATATCACTTGAATGGGAGTAGATCACCACAGGATATACTATATCTTATTGATTAAAAATTCCCTATTAATGATTTCTTTTCAAATTTAAATAACTTTTTGCCCATTAATCTATATTAACAAACAAAATCAATTTTTTCACATGCTTCCACTCCAATTTTTACAAGCTATCACAAGGATTTTATTTTAAAAATCCACAACCTTTTTTCTCTATACATGAAACAATGAAATAAATAGATAAAATTATTTTAAACAGAGGACAAAAACACCAGAAATTGCTCAAATATTCTCTAATACAATAAATAAAATACCAAAATATGATACCTATTTTTCTTTATTTTTATAATGCTCGTTTGTGGAGGTAAAAGGGATCAATTTAGGGATAGGACCATTAAGCCTGGAATAGAAATGTGTTATTTGGCATTCTAACAGAATATTGTGGGTAGAATATGGGTATAACTTCAATCTTCTTTGGTGCCTATTCTAGTCTTTTCCTTTAGTCACACATCAGCAAGGTCTGAAATTGTAGTCCCCCTATAATTTATGCTTAAGATCAATATGATAGGGAAAAATATATGGGTGTAAGTGTTTAACAATCTCCCTTCCTATTCTAGAGAAGCCTTTGTGACAGGATTCCAAAGCATAACTTTTAATGACAAGCGCAGTAAAATGTTGTTACCCATATAGAAGGAATCATATTATAGTCTGAGTGAAGTTAAGCCTATATAACCTGAGTTGCTATTGCTGTGTAAGCAAGCAGAGAATAGCTATGACTTTCAGTTATAAAGAGCGTGTATTGTGTTTTTTTTTTTTTTCACAGCTGACCTGCCTTTTATTTATTATTGTAAGAATAATACAACAGTAGATCATACAATAATTTTCATCTATATTTTGGAGAACAAACTAGAAAGTCTGAAATTTAACTTAAAAATGAAAAAGTGGATTCGGAAAAGAAAAGTGTTAATGGGAAATTGACTGTTCAGTGGTTGCCACCTAATAGTCTAAACTTGTCTAAATAAACAGTGTAGAGAATTCTTTGTATATTAAGTGGAAGACTATGCATACATTGTATTGCCAGCATTCTGTTAGCAAATGAGTCCATGGTCTACTAAGTATTTTTTTTGGCAAGTCAAATACTCATCTTATCTTTGATCATTTTTCTGTATCGTTAAGATGAAATTAACAGCCTCTTCCTTACCTACAAAGCACTGGAGTCCTACACATCAATGGTTGCAAGCAAAAAATCTATGTACTTTTCATGCAGTGTTTTAAGTTTATGAAAAATACAACCCCTTCCCATGATCCTAAAACAAGTATGAAGGCTCTTAAATATATATAAAAATAAGTATCATCCACATATCCACATCTTGTGCTATCAATTTGATATGGTCATACGATCATATCTAAGATCATATATGATCGTATTACATAATCATATTATATGATCCTCTTTTGAAAGTGCAAGCTTATTTTCCTATACAGATAAACTAAAAAAAAAAGCATGCATTTAAAGAATAAATTGAAGATTTCTATGTAAGCATTATAACACATTTTTTGACAAAACACTTCCAGAATAACAGTGTAACAATTTCTACATTACCAACTCACAAATAATTTCTAACAAAATATATCTAAATAAATATTCTGTTTTAGTGAAAATTCAATCTTGCTTCAGACACAAAATAGTTTTCTAGTTAGAAAAACTATTTTCCATACAAAATGAGGAAGGTTGTTTCTTTCATTAGAAGCAGGAATATTACAGACACATAGACGTTCTTAAGACTGTAAATCAGACCCTCAGAGATCAGAAAACAGCAGAATAAAAATTAGCTGTGCAAATATGTTTTAAGCCACTCTGACACAAACCAGAGTCTTTGTGTCCAAACCGAACTGCTTCCCAACATATCCACACAAACAAAGAAATTTTAGTTTTACTTGCTGTATTTGTAATTTACAGTTTCTGTTCTTTTTTTTAAACAATGGATGTTTGACTTCTGGTATTATCTTCTTATATAATTAATTTATCTTTGACGCTACAAAAATAAGAAAACACAATTATAATAAGAAAACCCCAAATATTATGGGTGACACTGTGTTTTGGGTATCATTACCAAAACAACTCATGCCAGCACCTTCTGAAACTCTTTTATCATCTTACTGTAAGCCAATAATAATCCAGGCTTCCACAGTCTGCCTTTCCTGCCCTCCCTGAAACACTGTCTTTCAGGTGTTTTGAAATTCTTGTGAGGTGAGACGAGCAAGCCATAAGCAAGAGCACATCTTCTGGACAGTGTCAGTAATATTATGAATTTGTGTTGTTAGTTGTGCTTCATGGATATACCCTTTCATGTTAAATTACATCTACATGTTTTCTGTAAGACTTTGAAAATCTGAAAGTCTTAAGTGGTACTATTCAACTTTCCCACTACAGCGAACCTTTATTTGCATCTCTGCAGTGATCAAGTGCTGTACACTGAAGTATAGATACTGCAGAAACAGACTGGATGAACAGATGCATGATGAACTCTAAAAATAACATACTGAAGATTTGACATAAAATACAAAATTACAAGTTACCTCCTTGGAAGAAAATAACACAGCTGAATAGAGAAGAGGTAATTTAATTTTTATAAATGGTGCTAACCCCAATGACCAACCTTTTCTGAACCAGAAGAGACAGAGTTAAAATGTAAACGTATATGTTTATTTAGTAAAAGTGCTAGATCCCAATGGAAATTAATTCAGCTCTTAGATAGTTGTAATTTTTACGTATTTTCATATCAATATATACATATAAACATTAATCCTCAAATATTACTAGTTACCTTTCTTCACCATCATAATAGCAATACAAATGATTTTAAACACCACTTGTGTGAAGGTCTGAGGTCATGAAAAGTGTTATCTTCCTGTGAATAATGACTTAGTCCTAGATCTAATGAATTCCTAACCATGGCTGTAAATGTAGATGATGCCTGAGTTAAATCATTATCTTTCAGAGTCTCATGAGAAATCATGTGACTGCCCTCACTGGCTGCAAGTCACTTGATTATCAATGCAGTAGAAATTAATCTCAATTATTCATTCTACAGTTTTTATCCATCACTGAAATTTAAGCATTTAAAAAAACCCTACTGTATTTTCCAGGCTTGTACAAATATCTAACAATTATACAGGAGGATTATACTGGTTAGACCTAAGACATGTTCTGGGTTAATATCTACACACTGTTTCTTTCACCTAGTCTCTAGATTATTTAATCTCTAATCCATACTCAATTTGGCCCAGCCATAACACTCTTTTGCCAGTAACTACTCTAAGTTAATGATTCACATGAGAGTGGACATAAAAAACACAATGTAACACAATGAAAATGGGGAAAAATCTTTTTATGAATGTGGGGAGGTAGGAAAATGGACAAGACAAGGGATAAAAATGGCAAAATAACAGTTTGCATAGCAAAACATACTACTAATCATGAAGGATCCTATCCACACTAAAGTCACTGAATCTATTGCCTGAATTTCATCACTGACTTAGACAAAATCATGATTTATCTATGAAGTATGGAATTTTATTTTCTCAGAAAGTAAATTTTTTCTTAGGCAATGCACTAGGATTTGATCGGACTTGTAGAAAGAAAAAGAGAAAAAGAGCAATGAAAAGAGATTATTTTCAGATATCAATACAAAAATAATTTTGAAATAAAAGGTTTGATAGTGGAGATCAAAATGGTGAAAATGTAAAGAAGAAAACCATAATCTCCCAACTGCAAAAAACAGCAACTAAATGAACAGGAAGACAAGATTTTATCCTCTTAATGTCAATAAATATCAAATATCAAAGAAAAATCAAATTATACCTTTAATTGCAGATAATCAGATATTTGAGTGAATAATATTGCTACATTTGGACAGGCAAGAAAAATATATGCAGAGAAAATGTATATATTTCATTTGCCTAAAGTGAAAAATGGAGGCTCAAACAACAGAAAAGACAAGGTTAGTGGCTTGTCAAGGAGATACCTGCTGTGCTTATTTAACTTGGGACAAATGACTTTGGAAATAAAAGGTCAGAGCACTTGAAACTGTGAATTAATGAATTAGCAATTAGACTGAAAAGCACAAAAAGCACCAATGGTATTTTCTGCTATCTTACAGATTATTGTAACAAATTATCTTGTAGAACCCCGAGACAGATCTCACATAGGGTACATTAATGTGAAGAAATAACGCATGACAATAATAATAACTAGAAGATAACATGAATATTAAAAACAGCAAACATACATATGAAAAATATGTCACAGACACTGAACAGTTAAAGAATTATATAAACCTGATAGAGACAGTGTAACTATCAGAACTTCAAGAAGTGAGAATTCTATTTTTAGATATTAAATACTGTGGATTAGTAGCCCTACTTAAAGAACAGATATTGCTGGAAAGCTGCCAACAAATATAACTGAAACAAATATAAATGATAATGACTACTGGAATTTACTTAAGTGAGGAAGAAATATTCAACAGAGAATAGTAATGCTTAATCTGCTTGGTCGGTAGACTAACGAATAAAAATGTAGTCCAAACAGATGGGCTTCAAATGGCTAAACAGATAAATTGAGAAAGAAATAAGATATAAACACAATAGAAGACAGTTGGTAGTGCAAGTAAATAAGAAAGCTGAAATGCAAAAGTGATGTTTTCAACATATAAAGAGACTACCTGAATAAAGGCAATTATGACGTTGCTTTTTAAAGCATGGTAGTTAGAAAATAGAAAAAAAAAATGTCAAGGAAGCTAGAAAATAACATTGGTACAGTAGCATTAATCAGTACACTTACCATCAGTAAACTACCAATCAAGTAGCTTACCATCTGCATCAACCTGCAGACTTGCCAAATACTCTCTGGTTCCTGGAACACTACCCTTCGAAACACCATCTCCCAAAGGTATTAGAGTTCACCTCTACATTAAATATGACAAAGCTCTTGAGTAATTAAAATGTTCATCATGAAATATCTGAGATTCAGATGCAGCATTATTCTAGTTCAAGTCCATGGTTGAAAAAAAAGAATTCAATTTTGATATAGTTTTTCAGAAAAAAAGTAGCCTGAATTTTGCAAACATTTTGGTTCCCTTAGTAGTACTATATATTATATTTTAAATGTTAGTTTAACCTCAACTTTTGTAATGCAAGACTGATCACTGTATTCTTATTCTATGCAAATCACCTTTAAATTCATACAAATACAGTAATAATTCTTATCAAATGTTAGAAACATTCATAGTTGAACAGCATATTTTGAAATGAAGTCTGTAATGGTCAAAAACAGCTTGTGAACTCTAAAATCAAGGACCATGACTTTTTATCCTCATATAAATTGTGTACCTTTTCTATATCTACAATATATCGACATTGTACAAAGGACAATTGGAAACTGCCCGTTTTATTTTTTCTTGAGTAGCAGATGTTTGTCAAGATACTTATAGCAGCTTAACAGTATCATTTCTGATCTTCAGCCTCGCAGTTAAAACCAAAACAAGCAGGTAAAGTAAGTTTTTAAAAAAATCTAAAAATAACTTTCAAATAGATGAATTTAGGTACTAAGAAAATTTTATAAAATAGATCATGCTACAGTCTACAGATTCATTTTGGCATTCCAAAAGGATGGAATAATAGATTTTTTAAACTTTGCATAAAGCAAAACTGGATTTGATATTCTAGTAAGTATACTTTAAGAGAAAATAAGACTGTGAAAAATGAAGATATTTGGCCATGTGAAATAATATATTAATAACATATTAACATATTATAAACATTATCAAAACATATTAAACAAATGCAAGCATGTTATTTATGCATAGATTAATAAATAATATACATATACTAACATCAGTTCAGAAATAAAAGTACAGAGAAGAGAGAAAAATGAAAAATAAAACTTAAAAATTTGAGAGAATGAAAGACAGTGTGGCTAGTAAAATTTTCAGTAAAAACAGGATGAGCATTTTTTTTTCCTGAATAATAACAGTTTTAAAGGGTTTTTTGTTGTTGTTGTTAAAAATTAAGGACCTAAGNAAAAAAAAAAGCATGCATTTAAAGAATAAATTGAAGATTTCTATGTAAGCATTATAACACATTTTTTGACAAAACACTTCCAGAATAACAGTGTAACAATTTCTACATTACCAACTCACAAATAATTTCTAACAAAATATATCTAAATAAATATTCTGTTTTAGTGAAAATTCAATCTTGCTTCAGACACAAAATAGTTTTCTAGTTAGAAAAACTATTTTCCATACAAAATGAGGAAGGTTGTTTCTTTCATTAGAAGCAGGAATATTACAGACACATAGACGTTCTTAAGACTGTAAATCAGACCCTCAGAGATCAGAAAACAGCAGAATAAAAATTAGCTGTGCAAATATGTTTTAAGCCACTCTGACACAAACCAGAGTCTTTGTGTCCAAACCGAACTGCTTCCCAACATATCCACACAAACAAAGAAATTTTAGTTTTACTTGCTGTATTTGTAATTTACAGTTTCTGTTCTTTTTTTTAAACAATGGATGTTTGACTTCTGGTATTATCTTCTTATATAATTAATTTATCTTTGACGCTACAAAAATAAGAAAACACAATTATAATAAGAAAACCCCAAATATTATGGGTGACACTGTGTTTTGGGTATCATTACCAAAACAACTCATGCCAGCACCTTCTGAAACTCTTTTATCATCTTACTGTAAGCCAATAATAATCCAGGCTTCCACAGTCTGCCTTTCCTGCCCTCCCTGAAACACTGTCTTTCAGGTGTTTTGAAATTCTTGTGAGGTGAGACGAGCAAGCCATAAGCAAGAGCACATCTTCTGGACAGTGTCAGTAATATTATGAATTTGTGTTGTTAGTTGTGCTTCATGGATATACCCTTTCATGTTAAATTACATCTACATGTTTTCTGTAAGACTTTGAAAATCTGAAAGTCTTAAGTGGTACTATTCAACTTTCCCACTACAGCGAACCTTTATTTGCATCTCTGCAGTGATCAAGTGCTGTACACTGAAGTATAGATACTGCAGAAACAGACTGGATGAACAGATGCATGATGAACTCTAAAAATAACATACTGAAGATTTGACATAAAATACAAAATTACAAGTTACCTCCTTGGAAGAAAATAACACAGCTGAATAGAGAAGAGGTAATTTAATTTTTATAAATGGTGCTAACCCCAATGACCAACCTTTTCTGAACCAGAAGAGACAGAGTTAAAATGTAAACGTATATGTTTATTTAGTAAAAGTGCTAGATCCCAATGGAAATTAATTCAGCTCTTAGATAGTTGTAATTTTTACGTATTTTCATATCAATATATACATATAAACATTAATCCTCAAATATTACTAGTTACCTTTCTTCACCATCATAATAGCAATACAAATGATTTTAAACACCACTTGTGTGAAGGTCTGAGGTCATGAAAAGTGTTATCTTCCTGTGAATAATGACTTAGTCCTAGATCTAATGAATTCCTAACCATGGCTGTAAATGTAGATGATGCCTGAGTTAAATCATTATCTTTCAGAGTCTCATGAGAAATCATGTGACTGCCCTCACTGGCTGCAAGTCACTTGATTATCAATGCAGTAGAAATTAATCTCAATTATTCATTCTACAGTTTTTATCCATCACTGAAATTTAAGCATTTAAAAAAACCCTACTGTATTTTCCAGGCTTGTACAAATATCTAACAATTATACAGGAGGATTATACTGGTTAGACCTAAGACATGTTCTGGGTTAATATCTACACACTGTTTCTTTCACCTAGTCTCTAGATTATTTAATCTCTAATCCATACTCAATTTGGCCCAGCCATAACACTCTTTTGCCAGTAACTACTCTAAGTTAATGATTCACATGAGAGTGGACATAAAAAACACAATGTAACACAATGAAAATGGGGAAAAATCTTTTTATGAATGTGGGGAGGTAGGAAAATGGACAAGACAAGGGATAAAAATGGCAAAATAACAGTTTGCATAGCAAAACATACTACTAATCATGAAGGATCCTATCCACACTAAAGTCACTGAATCTATTGCCTGAATTTCATCACTGACTTAGACAAAATCATGATTTATCTATGAAGTATGGAATTTTATTTTCTCAGAAAGTAAATTTTTTCTTAGGCAATGCACTAGGATTTGATCGGACTTGTAGAAAGAAAAAGAGAAAAAGAGCAATGAAAAGAGATTATTTTCAGATATCAATACAAAAATAATTTTGAAATAAAAGGTTTGATAGTGGAGATCAAAATGGTGAAAATGTAAAGAAGAAAACCATAATCTCCCAACTGCAAAAAACAGCAACTAAATGAACAGGAAGACAAGATTTTATCCTCTTAATGTCAATAAATATCAAATATCAAAGAAAAATCAAATTATACCTTTAATTGCAGATAATCAGATATTTGAGTGAATAATATTGCTACATTTGGACAGGCAAGAAAAATATATGCAGAGAAAATGTATATATTTCATTTGCCTAAAGTGAAAAATGGAGGCTCAAACAACAGAAAAGACAAGGTTAGTGGCTTGTCAAGGAGATACCTGCTGTGCTTATTTAACTTGGGACAAATGACTTTGGAAATAAAAGGTCAGAGCACTTGAAACTGTGAATTAATGAATTAGCAATTAGACTGAAAAGCACAAAAAGCACCAATGGTATTTTCTGCTATCTTACAGATTATTGTAACAAATTATCTTGTAGAACCCCGAGACAGATCTCACATAGGGTACATTAATGTGAAGAAATAACGCATGACAATAATAATAACTAGAAGATAACATGAATATTAAAAACAGCAAACATACATATGAAAAATATGTCACAGACACTGAACAGTTAAAGAATTATATAAACCTGATAGAGACAGTGTAACTATCAGAACTTCAAGAAGTGAGAATTCTATTTTTAGATATTAAATACTGTGGATTAGTAGCCCTACTTAAAGAACAGATATTGCTGGAAAGCTGCCAACAAATATAACTGAAACAAATATAAATGATAATGACTACTGGAATTTACTTAAGTGAGGAAGAAATATTCAACAGAGAATAGTAATGCTTAATCTGCTTGGTCGGTAGACTAACGAATAAAAATGTAGTCCAAACAGATGGGCTTCAAATGGCTAAACAGATAAATTGAGAAAGAAATAAGATATAAACACAATAGAAGACAGTTGGTAGTGCAAGTAAATAAGAAAGCTGAAATGCAAAAGTGATGTTTTCAACATATAAAGAGACTACCTGAATAAAGGCAATTATGACGTTGCTTTTTAAAGCATGGTAGTTAGAAAATAGAAAAAAAAAATGTCAAGGAAGCTAGAAAATAACATTGGTACAGTAGCATTAATCAGTACACTTACCATCAGTAAACTACCAATCAAGTAGCTTACCATCTGCATCAACCTGCAGACTTGCCAAATACTCTCTGGTTCCTGGAACACTACCCTTCGAAACACCATCTCCCAAAGGTATTAGAGTTCACCTCTACATTAAATATGACAAAGCTCTTGAGTAATTAAAATGTTCATCATGAAATATCTGAGATTCAGATGCAGCATTATTCTAGTTCAAGTCCATGGTTGAAAAAAAAGAATTCAATTTTGATATAGTTTTTCAGAAAAAAAGTAGCCTGAATTTTGCAAACATTTTGGTTCCCTTAGTAGTACTATATATTATATTTTAAATGTTAGTTTAACCTCAACTTTTGTAATGCAAGACTGATCACTGTATTCTTATTCTATGCAAATCACCTTTAAATTCATACAAATACAGTAATAATTCTTATCAAATGTTAGAAACATTCATAGTTGAACAGCATATTTTGAAATGAAGTCTGTAATGGTCAAAAACAGCTTGTGAACTCTAAAATCAAGGACCATGACTTTTTATCCTCATATAAATTGTGTACCTTTTCTATATCTACAATATATCGACATTGTACAAAGGACAATTGGAAACTGCCCGTTTTATTTTTTCTTGAGTAGCAGATGTTTGTCAAGATACTTATAGCAGCTTAACAGTATCATTTCTGATCTTCAGCCTCGCAGTTAAAACCAAAACAAGCAGGTAAAGTAAGTTTTTAAAAAAATCTAAAAATAACTTTCAAATAGATGAATTTAGGTACTAAGAAAATTTTATAAAATAGATCATGCTACAGTCTACAGATTCATTTTGGCATTCCAAAAGGATGGAATAATAGATTTTTTAAACTTTGCATAAAGCAAAACTGGATTTGATATTCTAGTAAGTATACTTTAAGAGAAAATAAGACTGTGAAAAATGAAGATATTTGGCCATGTGAAATAATATATTAATAACATATTAACATATTATAAACATTATCAAAACATATTAAACAAATGCAAGCATGTTATTTATGCATAGATTAATAAATAATATACATATACTAACATCAGTTCAGAAATAAAAGTACAGAGAAGAGAGAAAAATGAAAAATAAAACTTAAAAATTTGAGAGAATGAAAGACAGTGTGGCTAGTAAAATTTTCAGTAAAAACAGGATGAGCATTTTTTTTTCCTGAATAATAACAGTTTTAAAGTTTTTTTTGTTGTTGTTGTTAAAAATTAAGGACCTAAGTCATTTAATATACATTAACTAAAAAAAAAAAAAAAAAAAAGTTAAAATTTGAACCATTTTTATTTGGTAGGGTCAGCATAGGAGGGGAATTGTACATCTACAGGCTCTGCCTTCTTCTATTCCTACAACACCGATTAGCAAATTAGACTTCATCTTCCACGATGCATCTCGTCTAAGCATCCCATCAAAACTACTTTGGCTCCTCAGTAGGGAAGATCATTTCAAAGGGAAAACTATATTTTAACAAACAATCTTAAGTTTAGCTATATTTTATCTAGGAAAAAGATAAACATATATCCCATTATATGTTATCTAACGGAAAGGATTGGAAGAGTCCCAGTTCCACATACTTTATTGTGATAAATTCCTCAAATTAGTTTCATTTCAATACTGTCTTATTGAACAGCTCAGAAGACCTCACCAGTGCATGTTTAAGAAAATTGAATAAAAAAAGCACAAAAAAAATTAAAAAAATAAAAAAAATAAATTTTCCAGAGCTCCAAAAAAATACAGAACACTTCCACAGTACCCATCCTAATTTTCCTGCTCTAAACAATGATATTACACAACAACTATCAAATCCCAGAGATGTGCATGCATGTGCATTTATATGCATAATGGAGAAACAGATCCTAGTTACATATCTGTTTTGTTTCTGTATTTATGTAAGTTTTGTGTTAAGTACAACACACACAGAGATTTAAAGATAATATAATATGCCCACACATTCATCTTAAAAGCATGCAGCTAGATGAAGTCAACGTTGCAACAGCAATATCAGATTACTATTTACTATAAAAACTGTAACATAACAGTCTTAGTAGTAAATATGAATATTTTGATTAGCATATGCTCTGTTCATTTGCTGAAGTCTCAAAGCAAATCGAAATAAGATTACTAAATATTTTTGCTTGAAGTGGTTCATGCAGTTTTTGCCGCCATTAGGAAGTTTCATTTGAATTAATGATAGAATAATCTCTCCTTCCTACTTGAAATAATGCTGATGGGCAGAGTTCAAATTCTTTGATTAAATGTCTCTACTGATCAAATCACCCAAATGCAAAAAGGGACAAGATCACAACATTCAAAATCACTAGATATGTTTCTGAGAGTCCAAATTCAACTGGCACAACCAAATATGTTTTGAAGCATACAAAGTAATGCCTGACTTACCCAATTAGAAGTAATTGTAAAGGTATCTGTTTTGACATACATTGCACTACTCTGCTGTGTCA
>VZSV01000006.1:10169677-10185349 GCA_013398735.1 Nothocercus julius | reverse complement strand
GCCCTAAATCTATTTATCTTTATTTATATTCCAATCAAATTTAGTTCAAAGACTCTCTTTCTCTATCTTTTATTTTAAGAAATGACACTGTAGACACTGTCTACTCATCTTCAAGTAGACTCATCTTCAAGGCAGTCATGAATGCTTATTCTAAACGTGCTCTTTAACAAGTTACTCCTTAGTAGCAAATGCACTATTTTGAAGGACATTCTGAGCCACTTAAAATAAATAAATAAAAAGTATGATTTAGCAAGTGAGAAAAATAGTAATTTTAATTTAAATGTCCAAATCTGTCAATATCAGATTTTACACTTTTCTCAATTGTTTTCTCACTGCTATGTTAAGAAAGCTATAGAAAAGTAATGGAAAAAAAAAAAAAACAGTGAAGGTACTTAACACAAACTTAGCACCTAGCACTTAGAACAAAGTAGGATTTTTACTTCTGTTTCTCAGTAAAGGACATCTATCTTTAAATGTAAAGCCAAGAAGTTAAAGGAACAATGCCAGAGCTTTCTACTACATACCTATAGTACAATACCCGTTTCCAATTTCTATCTGAAAGTATAAACATCTGAGCTCAAGTTTTGCTCACATTTTAGAGAAGGTTTTCTTTTTCATACACCAACAAAAAATAAGGACAACAAAAAGGTAGAAGAATGGTACTAGATGCAATTATTGCACCATGTACAGGACAGAGAAAAATAATATAAACTCTCCAGGCCAGTTTAACAATGTTGATGCAGCTCTAAATCTCTTCATCAGCATTCACTGGGGTTAAAGCCATTTCATTGTACAGGCATCTGACAACTTTAATAGGGCTTTGCCAGCATTTCTGATGCTGTGCTTCATTTTGAGGTGTCCCATTATTCATGCTTTTTAACTGCAAAAAATTGTAATTTCAGCATACAGATTTCCAGTACACTCCAGACTTTATACAGTACACTCCAGACTTTAATTGGGCTGCTGATAAATCTAAGAAGAAATAAGTTGTCCAGAAAAAAAAAACACTGGGATGTGTTTCCCAGTAAACTTTCTAACAGTAAACTTTCAAACTATCAATAAGTAAATGACTCTGGTGAGCTCTTCTAGATGTAGAGATGTCTAGATGTCAAGAATGAAGACCTACCTGATAATGTGAAAGTGGAAGTCAATTGAAGTAATAAGGATCATGGAAAGATACTTTAGAAGCACAGAAAGTGGCAGAATAAAGACTACATATGAAATCAGTTGTTAAAAAACTCAGATAATTGAAGTATCTCATGGAAAACATCTGTAAGGGAAATAGTTCGGATGAACTGAAAATTCCTTATATAATGCAAAACCAAGCAGAAACTATGCCAGCAAAATAATTATATCAAGCATAGAAAAGGAACAAGGCTCACACCTGAGCTCTTCAGTGATTTGAAACAAAAAAAAAAGAAGGTATAAAGCAAGTGAAAGCCACCTCAGAACATGAAAGAAAATCAAACAAAACCTGTCTTCTGCAGGAACAACTAAGGAAGGCCAAAACACAAAACAAGTATGATTTGTAATTGATATTAAGGATAAAAAGCAATGTTCTAGAAGCAGGTATTAAAAGAAAGTCTAGGAAGTAAGCCATCTGTTGTTCAACCGTAAATGAAAACTATGGAATGATGAGATGATGTTGCCACGATCAAACAGTTTGATGATTTTCCTGTCTCTCCCTTCACTAAAAAGGCTAACAGTGATCAGATAATTCATACAATTAACAGAAGAAACACAGATAAAAAAGCTTAGTTTGAATAAGAAAAGCTATTTTTACAGACTCCTTAGAATTAAAATATTCTTAGGAAGTTTGGAGCTCATTAATTTACCATAGGAGAACTGGTTTGAGCAATTTCAGCTCCATTAGTATTTTTCTTTAAGAATTTGTGGAGGTTTGGGGATGTTCAAGCAGACTACAGAAGGCTTATCTTTAAATTCTTTCTAAGCTGATAAACTTGACACTATGGATGAAGGAGCTATGAAGTTACAGCCACGTAATTTTTAGAAGGATAGGGTTTTTTTTTTTTTTTTTTATCCTTGAACAAATTATAAAAATTATTTCTTTTGTCTCAATGTACAGCCAACTGAAAATGGAGAAGGGAAGAAATCATGGAAAGTCATAATGTCACGTTATACTCAAAATCATCTTTCTCTTCCTAAAATTAAAAATAAAATTCAAATGCCTAGAATGTTCATTTCATTAAAAGAGCTTCATTATCAATCTGAAAAGTTGTCATGAGTCAAACTGTTCATGTAGTAAAGTTAAATATTTCTGTTTGTTCTTTTGTGTAGGAGCAGAAAGCACGCTAATTGAATGTGTATTGTCTTTATAATGGGGATACAATCATAATTCAAAATAAGTTTTAGAAACTAAAAGATTAATTTTAAAAAGGATATTTTTCAAACTGAATTAATTAATATTTCCAAACTCCAGAACGAATTATAAATTGCAGAAATTCAAGAATTTAGCTGGATTGTTAGGTAGCAATTCAATAAAACAAGACCATTAACCAAGCAAAAAACAATCTAAAACTATGGTTTATACAGAGCAGGATCATTTCTGAGAAACAAGAAACTTCACTCTAAGCAATGGAGCCATTTAGATTTGTTCTGAGTGGAAATTTGGACTAGTGGACCTCTACGGGTACCTTGACATCAAAATTTTTTCATGATTCCATAATTTTGACACTATTAAGATTTTGATGGCTATATTCCATCCAGTTTGGGAATTTGCATGTCAGGAAAAAATTTGAACCAAGTGATGAGGGATCAGAAAAGATTCATGAAAATGATTCAAGGTGTACAACATAGTATGAGGAAAGACCACTAGAATATAGGTTGTCTTATTTAAAGAACAACAAATTGAGGAAGAAGAGGTAACAGTCTTCATTACCTAAAAGGTTATTGCACAAAGGAAGGAGAAAAAAAAAAAAAAAAAAAAAAGATCATTTATACGTATCCTGTAAAGGGAATAAGATGTTATGCTCTTAAACTTTGCCAAAATAAATTAAGAGAGATTAGAATTAGGTTAGGAATTATGAGATAACTGGTAATAGGGTAAATTACATGCCACAGTAGGTTATCTAGGAATTTGCACTGTGTTGCTAGAAGAACAAACTCAATCTCCTCAAGCAAAACAAACAAACAAACAAAAAAAAAAACAGCTATCTTAGAAAAGATAAGAGAAAAGAACATTCTGTTGAGAAAAGAACATTCAAGGTTCAGGAAGTGAAGTCATCTCTATTGAGTCTGTGGAAAAACTTTAAAAAGTAATACATATCTGAAAATCTTAGTGGAGTTTCCATAATGCAACAAAGTTGAGAAAAATAACAAAAGGAAAACAGAATGCTGAAACCAAGTCACAGAAACGGTATGTCAACAAGAGCAGGACTGCTCCCTAAAAGAGTGAGAGCTAGGAGCAGAAGACATTCACAGCACACAGGGCAGAGTCCAACAGCTCCTGAGCTCAGCAAGCAGAGCAGAGAAGTCACAGATAGGAGCCCTATAAACAATCTACTGAGAGTCAGGCAAGAAAAGCCAAATCCAAGATCAAAACAGAAAATTTTGATGCAGGAACAGGGCTAGGGGAAGGCATGTCAGAGTACACTGACTAGGGAAAGACAGAGAGAGAGACCTCTTGCTTTATTTTCAAATATTACATCTTTTTTACTCCAGGTGGTCAGGGTGTTTTTACATACATGAATATATTACTGGGCTTTTTTTCTTTTTTTTTTTTTTTTTTTTTTTTTTGCTGTTGAGGGACAGTATTCTTTTTCTTTTCAGGAAATGATCACTCCTTTACCAGGACCAGACTTACGTCAGGCATGAGAAGTCTGTCTTCTGGCTATGTGAGATGAATTTGTCTAATTATTGGGAATTTTGCTACCAAACTACCGTCACTGCTACTCCTGTTCTTTCAGAGTTGTAAGTGCTATTATATATATGGTAACAGAGTAAATAGAAAATTATTAGTTTTAATGTGCTGTATGAGTAATTGTTTATAGATGACTTGCATTAATTTCAGGAAGTTCTGGAAGTTTCCTCCATATTTGTATTCCCCACAGATAAATATACAGACAAAATCAAATCCCCGTGAAGTAGCTAGCAAAATCCTCAGTCCATAAGAATTTTGCGCTCTGAGTAATTCATATATTTACACTGTTATGCATACACCAATCTATCTAATATTTTGTGGACAAGAGTTTTGTTTCTGTCTTCCATTCCATGTGTGAGAGAATTGTGTGAGAAAGGGGAACTTAGAGAAAAAACAGGGCCTAACAGAAGTTATAGCATTACAGAGGCTTGCTTGAGGAGAGAGACACTTACCACTTCCAGGATGGTTGGTATGTGCAGAATAAACTTCTCCACGATTCCCTTAGCAACACAATCTACCCTCCTAGCACACACTAATAAGAGTAAACAAGCAGTGGAGCAGAATGGAGACACCATGGCCAAACTTTGTTGGCTTCCCTGCAGAGGGGATAATCTGATGGTGCCGTGCAGATGACAGGTGAATGGAGGGTAGAGCAGAGTGAAGACACTGCGGCCAAACTCTGTTGTACTCCCAGCAGAGGTGGCAATCTGGTCGTACCATGCAGCTGATAAGCCACATAGTGAGATGTCTGGTGCTGCACCAACAATGGTGGCAGATCAGTTCCTTCCAACAGACTTTGCTCAAACTTCTTCTCATTCTAATCTCATTATAATACCAATACACAACCCCATCCCAGAAGTTACCTGCTTCCAAGGAACGACTACTCCTCACTGAGCATGTTCTCTAGATTTTCTGTTAACTCGGGAGACTTTTTCTTAAATCAATGAATAACAAAAGTAAGTATGACTACAGTCACTCAAGTTCTACCTGAATGTAAAAGAAAATATATAAAGGAGGGATATAGGAGGAAGAATGGAGTGGTAAGAATGGAGGAAGAAGGAATGGGGAAAAGGAGAAAAAGGAACTAAGGAAGAAGGAAGAGGAGAGAGGGAAGATTCCATCGTAACTTCTCCATCAGTCAACAGGCTGATGCCCTTCCCTCCCCTCGGGTCAGGACACTGCCTGAGGAGACTCCTCAAGATTGAAAGACTTCTCCCATCTCCTGGGTGAGAGATGATTGCACATTTGTACACTAGGCACTAGCTAAGAACCCCACACTGTAGTAGTGAATTTCCTGTACTGACATCCAAAAGCTGTTCTCTAAATGTTGCATTTGAATAAAATGTGCTATTCGTGAGCTCGACTGCTTTCTTTGAAGGCGATCAGACCAAACAAATGACAGACTGTTCATGAACCCAATACTGTCAGGGTCGAGCCTATAGCTGATCATACTATTTGTGAACTCAATTCACTGTTTGGAAGGTGATCGGACCTACAGTTGACAGACTGTTTGTGAATCTGGTACCGCCAGAGTCGAGCTTATAGCTGATGACACTCTTTGGGAACTCGATTTGCTCCTAGGAAGGCGATTGGACCTACAGTTGACAGACTGTTCATGAATCCGGTACTGCCAGAGTCAGGCTTATAGTTACCACAGTATTTGGTATCCCTATTAAGAGATGAGTCCATTCGCCTCCAGTCCCTCTAACCTTTGAGGATCGGCTGGAACACAAGGGGATTCATCTCTTACCAAATTTGCACCCCCCCATCAAACTGCAACACCATGCAACAGTGAATTAAGTGCAGCAGAATTTAAATGTGTGTGATATGAAGGAATTAGCACAAATGTTAATGCATCCTTGTATGGCTTTTATATCCCCTATCCTTTTCTTTTCTTTAATATTAAATATTGTTTTTCTTTAATATTAAAAAAATATATATCTTCCGGCACTTTCTAGAGTTCATGGCTTCGACTCCATACTCTTTTATGATCCTTTACTCTCAGTAGCTTGGATGAGGGGCTATAATGGCCTATATGCTAGGGTTTAATATTTATAATACTCCGTTATGGGAAAAAAATGTGCTTAGAAGTCTGCTGAATTAGTTACTATTAATCTTTTAATACTTTGGATGATACTGGATCTCTCTGCTCAGTTCTTTACAGAGTCTTCTACTCTTCAAAACATTTGCTTTCTTTTTCACAACCTTCGTTTGCCAGGTAGAATATTTGCTCACTTAGCTTTGACAGGATTCAATTCTAAATTATCTGACTGTGCTTTCTGGCAGCTTTATTTGTGATTGCTCTTATTTATTCCAAAGCTTTCTCATATTCTTTTCTTTCTTGTCTAGCAATACACAATACATGCACCAAACACTGACCATAGTCTTTAGGTACTACTTTAGGTCCGGACAAGTCCAGTGAACATGTTTTACTTGTTTCAAGTTTTAATTTTATATTACAGATGAACATAAAATTGGTTGGACAAAAGCATGCTCTTAGAGAAGTATCTCTACTAAACATAAGATTACCCATATGGGTGGGCAATCGTACCAAATTCTTCCACTATTGCAGTATTTCATCTGAGTAATTTGTAAAGATCAATAACTCTATATACTTATTTAATCTTGTCCTCAAAATTTAATTTGTCCTGCAATTCATGAGAACATAACCCTTAAAAAATTACTAAACAAAATGAATTACAAAATGAGTTGAGGTCACATTTGTTTTCAGAATATTTGCAAAATACTCTTAAAAGTCCTTTAAACAGCTTCAGCTAAGATTAACAAGTGTAATCTTTCAACTGGCCACATCTTCCCAGGAACATCTTCCTGTCGGCATCTTTATTTTTCCTTATAGTGATATGAGTTACTTGAAGCAAATGCCACTGAATAATCTCTGTCTACACAGAGAACATAGACAGATCTTTTTCTTGATACTCCAAGAAAAGGTTTTAGAATAAATCATCACACAGAGAAACTGAATACAGTGAGTGCCTACTCTGAATTAACTCAGGCTATAGGAAAGAGTTTTCATCAGTTTCTGAGAGGTATGCTTGTCCTGAAATAAGAGCAACCACCTGCCAAGTAAGTGCACTTTAAACACAACACTTTCCCTATCAAAATTAATCTTGTCGCTAGTTTAACTTGTTCTTGATGTGTGGGATTTGAAATTAGAAACAGCATTAAATGTTATCAACATTTATTGGAAAAAAATGCAAGAAATGGCAGTTTGATGAAATAAAATGAAAAAAATTTAGAAATAGAAATATTTAGCATATAGAAAAAAAGGAAAAAAAAAGATCAAGGCTTTGGGAATAAGGAGACAGATGAAGGACAAATAAAGTTTTGTTATTGTTAGCTTATAGCTGAAATTGGAAGGCTAGATAAATTGATATTTTCTCACAAGGATTAAGAAATCGTAAAACCATATAAACCTTGTGCCATCACAAAGTGAATCTAAATTATATATAGTCAAAGGTTCATATATATAATCATACTTCTAATTCTACAGTTGGATAATCCACAGTATTTTATATAAAGATTTTTTTTAAGAAAAGCAGGAATTGAAAAAGGTGTTATTTCAGTAGCATTAAGGAGAACCAGATACAGAGGAATATTATTACGTGTCTGTGCTTAGACACACACAGTACAGTCCTCCAATTGTCATCATATACCTCTAATACTGAACTATCAAGTTTAATCTGAAGAAGTGGTCAGTGAAATTCAGCATTGACTTGATCCCAGATTGTTGGCAGATAAATTGCCAGTAACTCTAGTGGTTTGAGAAAACAGTCCAGAAATATAACCTATCCTAGAATTTATTAGAAGCCAGAGACATAATGCAAATAATGCATTATTTTTAGTGCTAAACAACCACACTGCACTGAAGGAGATGGCCACATAAACTTTTAGTAGTTTGAAATGCTCAATTTGAATAATTAACTCTGTAAACAGGAGCTTATTTAGAGCTGATTCGGAGTTTATTTGAGGAATGTATCCTTTTGGACATGGATGTACATATTTTGGCAATGCAATGCAGGTGAATAATTTGGAAAAACTTAGCATTATACTGAAGATTTAGAGTGCTGGAAATACGTCTTTTGTATATGTCCCTAATTTTGTGTTCATCACTTCTCTAAGGAATACAACAAAAGTTTGATGTTACAGTACCATTATTGTTATGATAGTCAGACCTCAACATGTAAATATTATGAACATATCTTCCTAGCAACTACCTTTATGATTCTTAGCAAATTTCTGACAAGCTACCTTCTTCAAGCTTACCATTCTTGACACGAATCAATTGTAAGCCAGTTACTGATGAATAGGAGTCATTTAAAAAGTCATGTTAAAGACAGTCTAGAGGGTGTTGCAAGCTCAAGAGAGCAAATTTACGTAAACAATTCCAGGAACATTGCTGTAATTAGATATTAATAACAAATAGGGCAAAAGTATAGTACATACATATTCTATGAACCTTTGCTCTTGAGTTAATTTTCAATGACAGGAAAAGAAAGAAATTAAACAACCACTGTACAGTGGTCACATAACTAGTTCCTGTGTATTAGCCTACTGAAGCTGCTCGTGATTGCTAGCCATCTTTAATTGCATATTGGACTGCCTCAAAAATGTCTGGTTGTGTGAGTGCCACTGCTTTCAAAATGAGAATGTAGAATTACTGTCATACGTATTCTACATATGTAAGTATTATCTTAGTAACATTAAAGGGAACTATGCTGGTCATGACACATCTGGTCTAGTATCCTGCCCCTGAAGCATGGCTGTAATTTCGATGCTACAGGTGTGAATGGGATATTTGCTTTACAAGTGCAAAAAACATTATAGGCAGGTACAAAACAGCAGTAATAGCCTATAGGGACCTTACATGGAGTGTGCTATCTTACATGGAGTCAGATCCTGCAGAGAAAAATAATTCATTCCAATAGAACTAGCTTAAACTCAGTATGGAACATCAGATGAGCCGAAGAAATCTTAGCCGAAGAAAAGATCATTACTATACATCCAAGGAAGTGAAGGAATGGGAACTAACGAAAAATAGAAACACTATAAATCAGAGTAGGCTTGGAAGCTGTAATCACCACTATAAATATATGAATAGATATAGAGATAGATAGATAGAGAGCAATATATCTATAGAAAGACCACAGTGGAAGGCCATGATTACTGGAGAAGTGAATTTTGTATTGAGGCAAGTCACTGGTCTATCCCATGAAAAATCCCATGAAAATCCCATGAAAAATACAGTAACTCTGCATTTTAAGAATCAGTAGGTCAAGGGAAACAAGGAATGGTATTGAGACATTTGCAAACAGCTATTCAGCCTAACATTTTAAGAAAAAAACAACACACTTGCATTGAGATCTCCAAAGGGTAAAGGAAGTTAGAAAATACTTCTCTGGCTATTTCTGTCTGAAAAAAGAATCAATTCTATACGATGCACTTACCTAGAAGGATGGAGTCCTTCCTTTCCAAAAATGCTATTCTATATCTTGATAGTCATTAAAGTTAAATAAATAGGACTCTATGATATTTTGCAGAATATCATACCAATTTTAGAGGATTGCAAGGGGATAGAGTGTGATTCTGAGAGATCATTTTAGCCCACGAAAGAAAGTAAATGAGAAAAGGTAAATTCTGCTGACTCAAAAAGTTGAATAATACAAAATGATCTTGTTCCATGAAACATTGGCTTATGGCTAGTTGGAAAGACATCTAGTTCATGTGGCCTTGATCTCAGTACAAGGAAAATCAATTATCTGTGACAGTAGCTGACTAGCCCCTAATCTAGCTGACTAGAAAGAAATAAGCACTTGTTCAGAACAAAACAAGAAGCAAATTAATCAAGTCTACAGAGTATGTGAGGTAGAGAAATTCTATTATTAAAAAGTTAGCAAGGATAACTGCCAAAGGAAAAAAGATCTTGGTAAACTGGACTCAAGAAAATAATCTATATTTCAAAAATTAAGTGAAAACTTCTAGAAACAGTAATGAAAACCATAGCTTTAAGAAAGATAGCTACTCCAGGAGCTTTCTTTTTTTGAATGAATCATTTAGTTTAACTTGCTCAACAGGTCAGTTTAGTTGAGAAAATATCCCCCAAAATAAAATAAAAAACAAAAAAAATAAAAAAATCCAAAATGAAATTCCTCAAAAAAAGCCAAGTAAGTATTAAATTTGAGAATGTAGATAAAGTAAATGCAAGTAATCATTTTTTACAAGAAGTGCAAGGTAGGTTAACTGAAACTATTACGATATGATCACTAGAAAGAGTAAAGCAGTGGGTAGATCAGAAATTATAACTGAGTAGAGGATGAGTTTTTCAAAAGTTTTTCAAAAGTACATATTGAGTAGTATAAAAAATTATGAAAGTTCATGCAAGAATTTTATGATCCCCACGTGACAAATACAACTGCTGTTTTTATGAAAACTTCCTGTCTATACATACTGTTATCTTTAATGCTTAAATATATTTTCCCAATTGGTAAACTGGTATCCTCTCAGCTATGTTGTGAACTTTATCCACACTGATTCTCTTCAGCAACAGTGAAGTTTGGAAGCAGAAGACAGTCATATACGATGCTCAGAAGGGTTTCGGAAGCAAAAATACAGAATTTCATCAAGGAGTACAGAGATTACTTCAAGTGTTCATTTGGCATGATTACAGACTTCTGATGTCCAAAAATCAAATCAAATAAAAATTGGATAGATTTCAAAAAAAAAAAGTGCCAAGGAGGAGTAAGCTTTCAATTGTCTTTTATTAAAGGTCAGATTGTATAATCAGACTGTTTACCTCTGAGTTAGGCACTATACCTCCATGAATGGGTATTCCTATAATGACTCTCTAAGTTGAATCATTTCTGTGATAGTCAGCAAGCATGCTATCTTCAGAAGTGTTTATCTATTTATTTATTAAAAATATCTTTAGAGCAGTTTTCTACCTCACATCTTCATAGATATTATTTGAAAAATTATTTGCATTCATTATGCCATATTTTCTGTATGTTATTTAAACTGTAGCATTACAGATTAGTTTTAATTCTTTAAATACACAACTACCACTTTTATGAAATCTCTGTTGCTCTATCCAGATGTGGAAGCATATAGATTAACTGATAGTTTTTTTATACTTCATTGTCTTGTTCTAGACTAGACTTCATTGTTTAGTTTGTTTAACAACCTGATTTGGATAATAAATTCTTATTCCATGGATTGTTTTTATCATATTTCAACTATGAAGAGATAATATCAAAAACACTAACAGTAAACTCAATCTTCCAAATTAATTTTAATGGATAGTCATTAAATTGTTTATTGCTCATTAATAAGATCAATATGGACTTAAGAATCTCTTTAAACATCTAGAATTCTTATACTACTGTCAGCATTGGAAAAGAAAACCCAAAAAAGTAGAAGTCCTGATGATGAAAGGAGGAAAATTTTCTTGAAAATCTGCCACTGCTAGAACAGGGAATTTTAATCATTAACTTCTGTTCACCAGGGATACTGGAGTTAAAAGGCTGCCATATCTAATTAGCATTTATGTCAAATGTAAGGAATACACAATAGGCTTTCTCAGTTGGCAGTCACAATTCAAGTAGGAGAGGTGAAGCAATCCAGTAGTTACAATCAATCAAAACAATGTAATGTATTACTCCGATATCTCACTAGTCACTTCAGTCAGGATATTCTACTAGAAGATATTAAGGCCAGAGATAAGAAAGCAGCAAAGTAGGCTTACTCCATGGCACCGTCCCTGAGAGAAATTGTGTATATCTTTATTATATTATATCTTTATTTGACATCTTTTAAGATATTTCCCAGAAGATTTCCTAATGTGATCTTTTGGATCATGAAATAGGTAGACATGTTTGCTATCATGTTTTCTATAAATCATAGCCTGAGAACTGCTATGGTTTGTAGCTACAGCTATTCTTTTCTGCAGTTTCACTCCTCATTTTGCCAGCATAAAATACTTCTTTTTTTATTCTTCCATAGTTTACTTTTAACTTTGGTCAGGCTGTAAATTAATTCAGCTGCATCTCAGGAAAGTGTATTAGGTTTCCCTTCCAAGTAAAACAAAATATATGTCAGTGAATTTCTACTTTAATGAAAACTACTTCATTGAATAAGAATTTGAAATCATTAGACTTTTCACACTACAGACTGCACTAACCTACTTTTCAGCTAAACTGAATCATACTGCCTTGTGAACAAAAACAATATCAAAGATGTTATTAGGTCTTACTATAATGGAAAACAAAACATTATATTCTTATGACGAATCTTAAACAAATTTTCAGAAGACTCGAAGGAAAAATAACAAACCCAAACCCAAGGTATCCACAAATGCAGCAAGAATGATTGCCCTTGGTGCTCATTGGTGCAAATTCTGACTCCATCAAAAGGAGCTATAAACTGATTCTTGTCACTATCTAACAAAACATTTTTATTACTACCATTTCAGTAGAAAGGAATTGAGGCGCTAGAGAAGTAATTGAGAAAGTTGTTTGAGATGACGCTAGTAAACTTGGAGACCAAATAAACTCTTCTCAAACATTATCCAGAGATTTAACTACATGAATATTCTGCCCTTTACTTGCACCCAGCACTGGATAAAAATTGTTTTGTTGACTTTCTGTTAAGTCAAACTTACTGTAATTTGTGCTGATTCTACTGCACTCATTCATATATCATTACACCTTCCAATTTTTTTATATTTTTTTCCTGCAAGTTTTATGAAACTACATGTGTGAAATAGAAGCAAGCATTGTGGACATGTATATATCTTGCAAGTCTGAAGACACCCAATGTTATTATGGGTATCGAGTCGCTATGATTGATCTCAGGACAAGAACAAAGTTTAACTTAACATTTTTGCATTTTGAGCACCATAAACTTTAAAGCAAGCTAACTTCTCTCTCTTACTGGAAAATTTCTTAAATACAATAGAGCAGTGGAGCAGTTTGCTTTGCATTTCAGTTATGCCTTTAGGAATTTAGTCAATTTTAAAGTCTGCATTTGTAAATGAAGATGGAGGAGTAGAGTTTGGATAAAATTAATTCAGAAGAAAGAGGCCAGAACTTGAAGGATAAACAAGTATGAGAAATCTGAGAGAGATATGTAGGCACTTATGAGGACAGCAAGGCTCTATAGCCTTTTATCTGCTATAAAAGGCAGATTTAAATTTTACAGTAAATAAATAAATAAATAAAATTGAGAGATGATACATCTCCAGTTTATTAGAACTTTAGAACTTGTGTATTAAAAAANAAAAAAAAAAAAAAAAAAGAGAAAAAGAAAGAAAGAAATTTTGGTGGAAAGTCGGACATGTTCTAATGACATATCATGTATTTTTTTTTTAATTGGGATAAATGAAACAAAGGATGTCAGGAGATTTTCTATAGCTTGTAAATCTTCATATAAAAATAGAATTCATGCTATAGTTCAATTTACTGGATGAAAATTTATGGCTTACAATACAGCTAGTGCCAGCACACTTCTAACAACAGCTTAGACACACACTGGCTTTTATCTCTCTGTACTCTGAACCTATGAACATTCATTCTACTTTGAAATATTAAAATAAATATTAGTAGCTAAAAACTTATTAAAACCATTGGAAAGCAAATTATTTTTGAATATCTAAAAATCATATGGTATTCTGACAGCAGATGCACTTCTGGAAAGCTTTTAATTTCTGTTGAAATTAAAACTGATATTTCAAAATTATGGTGAAGAAATTACTGAACACTCATTATATAACTAATAATATGCAATTAGAAAAAAAAAATCAGTAATACCTCACCCGTCATTGTGAATTTGTCAACAATGGTAATGAAAAATAAATTGCTTTAAATGTTTCTTTTGATCTAGTTCAAATGATTACCAAATTGCATTTCTATTTGATTAAAAATGTCAAGGTTACAATCAAGTAATAACTTTGATGAAAATAAATGGCAAAAGCATCCCATTATCCATGAAGGTAATAGCATGGTGCAAGATTAGCAAATGAAAGCAATATATTTTGCCAACTAAAATCTTCCGGCTAATAATCAGACCACTTCATTTGAATCAAACACTTTTGGTCTTCTCTCTCAGCTCAGCTGAACTCAACTACTTTGCCAAGGATCCAAAGATTTTAGTCAATAATAAGCAAACTGAAACTACTAATCAACTGAGATAACTCTAAAATCAGAATAATGTACTTGCAATTTGGAAGAGAATAAATATCCATGACTAAGTTAACAGCACTAGTTCGTTCATGACACAGTAATTGCTAAGTAATTGAAACATATATTACAAACTGTTCATTGCTGTTGTTATTAGTATATCTTATTTTATTAACTTCCTTGTACAAATGTATTTATGGAAATTAAAATATAATTGCTTACCAAGATGGTGGTAACAATTAATGATCGATTGGACAGGGAATCTGTGATGTTTGCTGGTTTTCCTTTCTGATTCTCTGTCATGTTAAGGCCACTTGCTGGGTCCCAAGTTCCAATCTATAAAACAGTATATCGCTATGTAAATTATCCATTAGTTATATTTTAACATCTAGGAAAGAATACTAGAAAGAAAAAGTTAAGATTGCTACCATTTACTATTCGTCCCTAGTCCATTATCCTCTGTCATTATATTTAAAGTCTGCTTGTTCAAAATATGATTCACTGTATTTCAAAGTGTGAAGTGTGACATTCCGGGAAAAGGATGCAATGAATATCTAAAGTCACATTGAATACTTGTTTTTTTTTCTTCCATTTAAATTTTCACTCTTCTATACAAACCACATCTGATGATAACATAATAGTTGGATGGAAATTCATTTGTAGAGCACAGAGCATCTTCTCTACAGAAGGATTTACTCTTTCTCAGAAAGAATAGAAGGGCAATAGAAGGGTTTTGGGGGAAAATGTAATGGGGAAGACTAAAAGTAGATGATTAAGTATAATAACTTAATTGATTTCTTGATAAATGGTCATTACATACATCTTTTGACATTCTGTACCTTTAATTTCTTATTCCAGTAAAGTCAATAGTATTTTTATCTAAGTAAGAAGGTCCAGGGCTATGCTTTAAGGTTCAGGTCAAGGATAGTGTTACATACTCTGTAATGGGTCTTATTATTACATCATTCAACTTCAATTTCATTATTATGAAATTAAAACTGGCCAGAAATAAGCACAACAATCCATCTTAGACATTAGAATTTTTTGGCTAAAGAAGAAAAAAAACTCATGCCCTTTCTTTTTACTTTTAGAAAAAAAGTAGATTAAAAATCATTTCAAATTGCAACCAACATCCTTGCTATAATCAGTACAGTAATTATATAATTATGAGAGGTAGCATGTTTAATTAATGATTTTTATTATTTATTATCTTATATATTTATACTTATACAAGTGCAAGCAGGTTTGTTTTAACATCTAAACCTTTTGAAGTGATTCCTGAGGAACACTTTCTACACTTTTAAATGACTTGTCCTCACATAGTTTCCAAGTCAGCTCAGGATGCAACTCAGTATGAGTTGAATTGAAAGAGTTATATCTCTAAAACTGAGAAAAGGGGGAAGGAGTTGATGGGAGTGGGGGTGGCAGAGGAAGGAATGGGAGGAGAGATAGAGGAGAGGAGATAAAGACAGAGTTGCAGAGAGAGAGGGAAGGAATGATTATGAAAGAAATAGAGAGGCAAAGTGCAATGGAAAGAGATTCAGCACAATTTGAACTAGATGATTTTGAAAAAAAAAAAAAAAAAAAAAAAAAAAAAAAACA
>VZSV01000006.1:10134465-10168126 GCA_013398735.1 Nothocercus julius | reverse complement strand
AATCTTTCAGCATGACAAATTCCCTAGGTTTCTCTTTTCATATGTGAGGACATGGAAGAGTGGCAGAAGAGGAGGTGAATGATCTGGCTTCAGCTCATCCTGAAGGCATATATTTAGGTCAAAGATATGCATGTGAGCCCAGGGTCTTTATTTCATATAGTGCTAATATTGGGCTACACAAAAAAGGACTCTTCTCACTTTTTTGAATCATATTAGATCTCTTTTGAAAAATACCTGACATCAGAAAGTATATGAACCTATTCGGCTCCCTTACATTTTAGTGCCACTTACTAATAAGAACTTTACATTCCAAGAAGAAAACTGTAGTTCTATTTTAAAACACAGGAAATCACATAAAAATAGCTATTTTATTTCAATCTCTTCTATATCATGTGACTTTCCCTGAGTTACAAGGAAAAAAACACACACACACACATATTCACAGGTTCACACATAATGATAGATTATAGGATTGGAATTGCCACCAAATTTAAACATAACATAAAGCAAATACAAAGTATTTTAAAGTATGTCTCTGGGAAAATCTTTTTTTTTTTTTTTTTGATGTATATTATTTCTATGACCTGCATTGCTAGTATGCAAACCTATTTATACCATCTACAATCATTTTTAAAGAGTTCCCCCAAAGTAACTTCAAGAAGCAGGTACCTATAAAAAGTTTACTTTTCAAGTTGTTCTCAGCATTCATCTAATGTGCTGTCTTTCAGGTCTGTCTTCTGTTTCAAGATAAATTTTCTGAATATTCCAGATAATCTCCAAATATTCCAAATAATCTGGTCGCCAACATTCAAGTATGAGTGCCTAGGAACCTAGCATGGCACTTCCATTTCTGCAGAGGAAAACTTGATACATGAAGAGGAATGAGGCTGGCAGGTACACGTAGATCATTAAACACTCTGAAATGTGGCTGAATTAGATGATACTTATCTCTTTGGTATGACATTCCCTGAAGACAGGACATAGGCCAAGAACTTCCTTTGAAACACCTTAGTGGTAATGTATAGCCATATTTTCCAAAGTATCCAGACCCAATGAGCCACCTGGATGCTATGTCTCATATATTTCTGATAGTGTAAGTAATGTTACTGCTTACTTTTTGGAATTTGTTTCATAGCAATGACATTTGTAATAAGCTGGTGGACACGCACATTAAGAGCAAGTGGAAAACCCAGTTGTCTTTAATTTTAATTGCAATGAAACCCTAGTATGCAAAGGCATTGCTAGGATAAACATATCACACAAAATACATATATTGTTGGAACTAATGTTTCAATTTTACTCTCTTCCTTTGGAAAAAAGGAAAAAAAAAAGATATTTTGTATCAAGATTATGCCTAAAACATGATTTTAATAAAAGCACAAATTTATTCCCAATATACCATTTGATTTTTGCTGTAGCATAGTATATAAATAGCTTTTTATCCAGGGAAAAGCATTTAACTTTCTTTTGTATTTTTTTAATGTTTCACATCACTTTCCAGATAGACGTCCTACATACCTTTTCAAGACCTTCTTCTTTGAGGCTAATGACATCTAAATCAAAATCTGTCCTTAGGCCATTAGTTTTGTTGAAAGTTATCCTGCCTGTGAGGCCTTCCCAATGGGCCTATGGAGAAAGAAAAAAAAAATCCATAAACAAATATAACTCCCTTTACTCTTCACCAAAAGAACAAAATTCACTTCTGTCAAAATGGGAGTATTAATTATACATTCTGTCTAAATAATTCACCCTGTGGCAGATTAAAATATATGTATATATTCCACATTCCTTTTTGCTAATTAAACCAACATTTCTTTGAGCTGCAGACAATTTTTAACAGGTTTACATGTTACCCAATAGACTCTTACTATTTTATGAGACAAAAAGGTATTTCATTTTCATTCCTCCAACTGTCATGCATTTCCACTTTTGTTCGTCCCCCTCATCTCCAATCCCATCCTCATAAATGTAATTTTACTGGAATTTCACTTTTCTGTTAGGACATTTCATACAAGTACTGGCTAACTTTTGCAAGTTGTTGAATCCCTGGAAAAAATACTGAGACATCAAACACTGAGGTCCCTGAGCCAGGCTTTCAGAGCTGATTCCTTACTTTTAATAAAGCATAATATCCTAATTTTTTCTAACTTAACCTGATTCTTAAACTACAGTAGATGAGGAAATACAAGATCCAAAATTATTATCTTAAAAGTAATCATATTAAAAATAAAAAATATTATTTTTTCCTAAAAATATTTTTTCCTAAAAATAATATTTTATGGTTTTTTTTAAAAAAATATCCTCTGAAAACATTTATCTTTACTACAACATTTTACATACCTATACTAAGAACTGCCATGCTACTAATTACTTACAGTACAACAGGCTTGAGTATTATATGGTACTGATCTGCAGCACCTCAAATCACTTAACCTGTGAACTAGCTTTAGTTTAAATCACTTTTTAGACCAAATTATAAGCTAATAATGCAAGACCAGGACATTTATGAAAGACAGTACCTAAACAGTATACAAAGAGATTAATGCCATATCTATTCAATCATAGAAAACAAATGAAAATTAAAGAACAAGCCACCTCCTGAAAAGAAAATTAAAAAAGAAAAAAAAAGAAAAAAAGAAACGGCTGAATTAGAGCAGAATGGGAACAAAAGAAAATGGGAATGGGGAAAAGGGAAAGTGAGAAGGTAGAATATATTGTTTTAGTGACATACCTCCTTAATGAGACTCATGAAGCGGGTCCCAAAGCGCCAGGGTTTGTGCCGATTACACTGTAGTGAGCTGACAGTCATCTGTGGGAACTGTTGGACAGCCACTGACACCACATGAACTGCATCATACATTAGAGCTGCATCCGTCTGAAATCAGAATGACATCAGTGCCATGAACAGAAATGAAAGCATATGACAGAGTAGCAGTGAAATGAGGGAAGAAAAATGCAGCACTAATCATCACATTGTAGGCAGAAAATGATATGACTGCTTGTGCAGCACTGTCAAAAACAACCTTATCGCCAAGCCCCACAACAGAAATGTCAGGACAATCACTCTCAGCTTTTCTCTTTTTAATCCTGAAATAAGATCCCAACACCAGCTTTTCGGGATCATAGTAGTACACTGGTATCTCTGATGACTTGTTTACTTTTTTTTTTAAAAAAAGGTAGTAAGTTAGGGGGCTGTATAAATCACCTTATGCACATTTGAGTCAAATTGATTATTCCCATGAGTGAGGAGGAAACAAAAATAGTTTAGTAAGGTAGCAAGACCTTGTGTAGGAGGAAAAGTACACAGGATAAAAGACTAATGTTTTTTCTCTTTTAGAATTAGAGACTAGATACAGTCTCAAAGGTACTTAACTGATTCATTAATCACTGCTTAGGATATCGTTTTAAATCCCCAGGATTGACCTAATCAATACCTTCTACAAATTGGAGGCAAATTAGAGTTACCTACACTCATTTTAATTGTTTTCATGTCCCACCCCAATAAATAGGCCATTTAGACCAGGTACATGCTCACTAATGTTGTTTTTGCACAGGACTGAGCCTGCTTCTCTGTATGTACTGTCACACTGTACAAAAAAAAATCATGCACCTTTCCTTTTCTGCTTGATAAACAGAGGCAAGCCTTAGAACCAAAAACAAGAGAGGACCTTGGACTCATCTGGTAGAAATGAACTCTATGCCATCTGCTCAGCATACCTTAGAGAAAAGGACCTATTTCTCCTTCTCATTCACATAATTAGTGAGCTGTGAAATTAGTTCTTTAATGGATAGGAAACCTGGAGATTACTGCACTTGTCACAATACAATACAATGCAATACAAAATGAGCTTATATAGTGTCTTTCATGCAAATGCATCCCAAGGCACTTTACAATAAAACTAAACACAAAAATGCAAAAGTGCTTTATCATTATAGGCCATAAGCTACTGTTAAAGGGGAAAATATACGTTTAAATTTAAATAGATCTCCCAAGGAGAGATTTCAAAATTCAAACAGAAATAAATCCTAATTTTAAAAATAGGCAGTACAATAGGTTTTGATGATCTCACATGCCAAGCAGCTTATCCAGAGACTCCAGATCAGCCAGAAAATCTTTTCCTGCCAAATTGTTTGTTATCTTTAAGGCATTAAAGTGCTTTTAAGGCACACTGATATCTGATGAGGAGACAGTGAAACTCTCAGAAGTTCAAATGACATGCTGAGTAAGCGCCATATGAAGCTTAATTTTCAAGTGGCAGTACTTGGCAGAAGCTGGAGTCCAGACAGCAGTTTCTTAAAGAAACTATAAAATAAATATAATGCATCAATCTGTCTCAGAAATTCAAACATTATGCATTTTGATTATTATTCATATCAATATTCTTATTCTTATCAGCTGATTTCTATCAATCAGCTTTTTTTTTTCTAAAATTGTAGTCCTTTCACCAGTTAAAGGAAATGGGAATTGCTCAAATACTGTAGCAAAAGCATATCATTAAGAACCAACCAAAAATTCAAAAACATCATTAAGTGATTATTTAGATACACATTTAGACATATAACTGATAAGAAGTATTAGCAGAAATGAAATGGACATTATACCACATGCAGGTCAACATGGCTTTTTGTTGTATTCTTTAAGCCACTGAGCTGGAAATACGTAGGATGTTGAGATAGTCTATTCAAGTGAAAGCTTTAAAATAGTCATTACATGTTTAGAAGTAATTTGAATTCTGATAATATTCTTCACACTTGACTGATTAATACTGCTTCACTGGCAATAACTCTAAATCATTTAAGCATGCATAACATATATTAATAATTGCTCGCATCTGTATGTCTTATTTCATTTTTAGATGATACAAAATAAATCCATTATTTACATAGGCTCAGATTCCACAAGCCACACTTTACAGTAAGATTAAGTTAAATGTGCATTTAAATGTTTGTACTGAAGAATGATAGATAATAGATAAAACTATATGCTAAAAATATATTTGTTTAATGCTTTAATACTTTGCTCACTTCTGAGTGTGAGATATCAGCAAAGGGTATAAAGTACATCTTTGAATTTGCAGGTTGGACTTCTCTTGGTTGGTCCCTTTTCCTATCATGTGAGAGACAGAAGGAATTGATAATGATTGGCCTAGCTCTCCACCTTCATGTATCAGGCCTCCTGAGCTTTTACACTCTTGCTGCATTTTGCACAGCTTTCTTTTCTTTTAGCTACATAAGGAACTATGTTTTGCAGTACAGAAAGTGCTACAGGTTTCAGCAATAGACTCTTTGGTGTGCACGGAGGAACTGTCTTCAACTACATTTTTAAGAATTTTCAACTAAATAATGACTGGAAGGAAGGAAGAAGCAGTAGGAATTTTGAGAAAATATTTTTTTCTTGAATTTCAAACTGGAACCTGATACAGTGTTGCTAACATACATATAATACAAGAAATAAGAGCAATACAAATACAAGAATACCAAAAATGAATTTAAAACTTTCTCATTAAATTGTCTAAACTTTTTAAAGGTTATGTTTTATTTCACAAATATTTCTTGGTGCAGTTTTTGATGCCCTTTTCTTGTGTTTTCACACTCCTGCTTTCTAGAACACTTTCTGGTGAATTTTTGAATCTAAAATCCTCCTTATTTCACTGTGACATATATATCCACACACACACACACGCTGTAGTTCCTACAGGAACTACAAGTTTTATGTTTAACTGAAGTAGCAGGGGATCTGTTTATGTGGCAAAGATGTCAGATGACAGATGTTTGTGGCCACAAGGCTTTCTTTCAATTTAGTATGTGAAAGAGCAAAAAAGATTTTAGTGCTGAGTGATAAAAGCAACTTATAATGACTTATCTTTTTCTATCATTGCATTTGTGCATTTACAAAATTACCTGGTATATACACTCTCTCTGGTAGAGAGAGGGTATATATGTAAATATATATCTCTCTGACTTAATAAAACATGAGGAAAAAGCAGCAATGAGATGAACTTGCCAAACCAAAAAAGCAAGCATTTCCATTGGCAGAGAAGTGATCTCTGTTACAACATATCTTGGCTATAGAGAAAACATCAATATTTGTGTTGGATACTACTCAGTTTGTTACTACATATTTCTTCTCATACAGTTCTCTATACCTCCCATCTTACTGTGGGTTAGCTCTTCTAATTATGTGTCTTTCTATAATAGCAGTAATCACTGATGTGTTCTACTTGCTAAGTGCTGTCTAACATATTTCATGCAGATGCTCTCATTTCACTGTTGAAGGACTCTGGTGGAGCCAAACTCAGTTTAGAGAAGATAGAAGGAGGGTTTTTTTTTAATTCAGAAAGAATCTGTTGCTTTTCCCCAGACCTCCTCTGAATAAGAGGTGGTCTTTTTCCTCTTCATCTCAAACCCCTTCCAGAGATGTCAAAGGCAAATCATAAACTCTAGATGGAATATGCAATGATTCTCATCACATACTTGTCATGTCTTAGTTGATCAGGCTTATAGAGGAGGATTTTGTTTTTTGAGAGGTGGGGTGAAGGGCAGCAGGGAGTATTTTTTTGCTGTTTTTTAACCAAGAGAGGAGTCCTGGGTCTCAGATCAGAAGAAATCTTCCCAACATAAAGGAACTGACAAGCTGCTTCTCTGCTAAGCTTTCCTGCCCTTTTTCTATCCTCCAAGAGGTATTATTTTTATGATTTTTAGTGACCTCAAGAATGGTTGGCAGGTTAGAGAAGAACCAGCTGGCAATGTCAAAACCAGTTGATGCACTATAGCAGGACCCTGAGAAAGCCTCTATCTTATGACCTTCCCAAAGTAAGAGGAAGGGCTAACAGTCAGACTTCATAGAAAAATGCAAGCCCAATGGCACAGAGACTTCACACCCGCTTCACACTTATAGTAGATCAGAGTACACTGATGCAATTTGATATAAACCTGAATAAATTTACTATATACTTTTCAAAATATCTTTGCCTAATTAACTATTAAGTTTTAAAAAAGTTGCAAATTCAACATTTACTGACATTATCAAATTATGAGATGTTTATGCACTTTAACAGAACAAAATTTTTTGCATGGTATTTCCATTTACCTGAAGTGAGGTACAAGAGAATTTGATGTAACAGTTAACGATTTCACCCTTGTTCATGTCTGAGTTCTTCAAAATCCTCTCTAAATGGCAAAAAAAAAATGCATTCTATATTTTCAAATCATCTAGTTTTGTTACTTTGTTGGGCATGTCAGAAGAACCCACTTCTCGGTAAGAAATACACCTCTCAAGTAGAAAAATCGCATTTCAGTTTTTGTTATAAGAAATTGTAGTCTTCTATATAATGTACAATTTTTAAAATATTGAACTTTTACATAGCCATCATCTGGAAGAACTTTTAGTTCTTCAATATAGATAATTAAATATAGCTGGAAAGCAGAACAGGAAAAAAAAACACATTTTCAATTAAATGTTAAATTAATTTGTTTTTCCCCTTAATTAAATTTTTCATTTCACTAATAAAATTCTGCAATGAAACACGGTCTTGTATTTAAAAGGCAGTTCGAGAAGTCCTTGAAAACACCAATTAAATAAGTCAGTGGAATAGACAAGCTTAATAAATTTAGGTTTTGTTTGTTATTATTTGATTCAGTGTGGATCCAAGATACAGAAAAGTTAACTGCAATATTAGCAGCTTAATATCGTTAGATCATAAGGTTCTGATATTTACAAATACGTGGCACGCAAGATCTCATAATTGCAATATTTATTCTGCCCATTTTTTTCAGTGACTGTGATATTTTTCTTTTTAGAAAGAATCTCATAAGTGACCCACTAAAACAAAGTTCAAAAAAAAAAAAGTTAAGATGTTTAGATATCTAAGAAACAATATCAAAAGAGCCAAATCACAAAAAAAAAAAAAAAAAAAAAAAAAAAAAAAAAACTTGAAACAATATTTTAATTCCTCAGTGAGGTCTTGTGAAGGTTTTTTGACTCACTGAAAACTGCAAGGGATGTCACTCTGCATATTACTCTTCAAACATCATATTGCACAAGCCAAGCTTTTTCCCCTGATTAGTAAAATATGCTTACGCTATTCTATCTCATGATTCTTATAGCATCTTTACTTGAACAATATCTGGTAAAGTACTGCTAACAGATTAAGCAGGATAGCTCCCATTTTTCACAGGTAACTCATTAGTCCCTGTATCATCTTCTTAGAGGAAAACACCTCAGCTTTATAGCATATTCTTCAGATTTACAAACACTTTCTGTTTTGTTCTTGTTGGAAACAATCACAGTAGATCCAAGGTAAAACAATGCTTGGAACATGACATGACATAGTTTGCAATGGGCCTAATTACCATTGGAGTGTTTATACTACAGCCACTCATTTACTCAAGATACCTTTCTATCTCTAAAAGGTCAAATTTTGCCCTTTATAAAGAAGCCCCACTGCATTCAAGTGGTCAAACTATTCAAATGGTTTTGCCTAGTGTATGATGGCCATTGGTATATTCTGATGACCTCTGTGCATCAACCAAAATGAGGCTTTATTTGTTTTCAAATATGGCTTTATTAGCTGCAGCAAATATGGCACAAACTGAATCTGAAAGTTAGCAAATGTTAGCATCTGTTTCCTAGGTAACTGTGATAAAAGGATACAGAAAAATGTATTAAAGAAAAAGAACATCGTCCAGTGATTTTTTTTTTCATGAAGTCTTTGAAAATGCTTTAATGCATTAAAAGCATTTCACATGGAGTTGTTAAGGGATCATGCAACAACTTCATCATATACTAGTGAGATTGTTACTAACTGAAAACACACCATAGAGTTTCCATTAGCTACACAGGTAGCCATCTCAGACCATAGAATCAAGTTCAGATTGCCAATGGTCACTGTTTCAAAAAGCTAGCATGCTCATTTCATTTTGAACTGAGATTACTTCTCTAAATTATCCTCATGATAGTTTGGAGCCTACTGAGAATATTCTATTTCCTTTTAAGTAAGAGGAAAGAAATACAGCAAACAGGACATATTTCACTGAGAAATGAATTTTCCACTGGCCCTTGTATATAGTATTTTATTTCTTACGGAATAGTAATGTTTTAGGTAGAACTGGCTGCAAGGTGGATTTTTTTCCAGCTCCCAATATATCAAGACTATTTCTAGTCACCCTTATGTGGAAGAGAGGAGATGAGTAGAACTAGGAAGATAAGAACAACAGCTCTAATTCTTTGGTCTCCCATCCTGAAAGAGAAGTTGGTATGGGCAGTACAAAGACTAGGCCAGCTTATTATAGGTCTTCCCTTCCCAGCAAAACAATGTTTTATGGAGAATAACTGCACTGCTTAAGGTGCACTGAAAAATAAGGATTCAAAATCGCATACTTCCTCTATTTGCGCCCTCAACAAAGTCCCACAATCAACTTCCTAACCCTGCTAATAAAAAATTTTCCATTGATGATTATATTTTTCCTCCGAAGTATAGTGTCTGATAACTTAACACACAATACAAAATTGTTAATTGTAAAGCCTTGAATAAATAGCATAGTACACAAAGAAAATTCTTTTTTTTTTTGTTCTTTTGACCCTCCCTCTAACATTTAATTTTCTTCCTGTATAAGTTCTATTTTTCCATATTATTTTCACTGTGAACACAACAAATAGAAACAGGCACCAGTGAAGTAATTTAAGTTTTCCCTTGAAAAATAATTTTGTCATAGAAGCTGACTTCTTTTCTTCATTATTAACACTGTCTTTTGCTTTCCTTGAAGGCTGTCATGTTTGTTCAGAAAATGACAAAGCTGCCTTTAAAAATTACTGAATATGTACTACAGAAACTATCATAGTGTACATATAAAGATAAGCTAATATTTCCTTATAAAAGCCTGTACTTCCTTTATTATAGAGTTCACTATTGCCTCTTCAGAAAACTACAAGGACCAGATTTTTGGCTATGATGTGAAAATGTGATTTTAGCTCACAAAACAATTTAATTGGTAACAGAGGAAGTTATTTTTCTGCAATGTTCTTATACAGTTAGGCAGCAATAATGCTAACATTACCCTGCTTGAATCTTGTTTTACACATATTCTCAATCAGTTGCCTCCAAAATTACAGAAATTTCAAAGCTACACTTAAAAGCAATTTCCCAGCAAGGTCCAAGAGCAGAGATGGATATTGAAGAATGTCAATTTTCACTTTTTGGGGTCTGATATTAAGCAAAGAATGGCTAAATCAGTAGATGAAGAAGAAAGCATCTAACTATTCATGCACTGCACAATGGTATTTTAAACACTATGACTTGAAATGATTTCCTATTTCATAAATAATTACAAAACTCCATGAATCTATTTACTGTTATTTTCTTTGTGGTCGTTACAGTTTATGGTTAATGGACTACATATAATTCCATTGTTTCCAGCTTATGCTTAGTCACTGTTCTAAATGTAGTTCATGAAATTTTACATTATTTTTGCATTGCATACAAAAGATATTTTCTATAATAAGTAATTATAATAATGAAGCGCAGCATGATCATGTTTAAGAACTTCCACAAGGTTCCATGTATAGCAAAAAAAGAACAAGTATAATTTATCACCAGGATGAAACAAAGTCAAAGTTTTGTTTCAACAGACACAGCAATGAAAGGGTTTAAGCTTAATCATATAACAAAATACAAGTCAAAGCATATAAAACCTAAAGAATAGTCAGAAAGAAATATTCATATCTCAAGTACATTCAGTGAACTATGAAACATGAACTATTTGGGACTACATGGATCTGTGAATATGAGGCATGTAATGTCTTTATATACATATATCATAAGAAAATTTGAAGATCAAAGTAAATATAGATTTGGTTTTACTCTTTAATGGCTTTGGTTTTACTCTTTACTATTCATTCTGTAATATGAAACAAAACCAAACTTCTTTAAAAATATTTCTGCATTACTGTAAAGTCATCCAATCTCTTAATAATACATAAAAGAATAAGTGTAAATCATGCTATAGAGATTTTACAACCACACAATTATTGCCATCATTCCTATCGTCACTCAGGAGCAAACTATAATATATATGTATATAAACATCCTCCTTTTTTATTTCATACAGTTATAAATAAACAGCTTAATAAAGCATGGGGTTTTACAGGTTTTACTAAAAAGCTTTACATTTCGTATTGTAAACTACATTGAAGGAAAAAGTGCTTGAGAACACCCAGAAGATTTGGACAAGAGATTATTCGTAAGTTAAATTCTACCATGTGCTCTCTAGCAAAAAAAGGTTTTTCTCTAATGGACATGACCTGAGACATAAGGTGTATACTGATATCATAGAATGCTTAAGGTGGGAAGGGACCTTTAGAGATCATCTAATCCAACCCCCCTGCACACGCAGGGTCACCTAGAGCATGTGGCTCAGGACTGCATCCAAGTGGGTTTGGAACATCTCCAGAGGAGACTCCATAACCTCTCTGGGAAGCCTGTTCCAGGGCTCTGTCACCTTCACTCTTAAGAAATTTTTCCTTAAGTTCCTGTAGAACTTTTGGGGCTTCAGTTTGTGGCCATTACCTTTAGTTCTATCACCGGCCACCACTGAGAAGAGGCTGGCACCATCCTCCTCACTGCCTCCCTTGAGGTACTGATAGACACTAATGAGGTCTCCTCTCAGCCTTCTCTTCTCCAGGCTGAACAGCCCCAACTCCCTCAGCCTTTCCTCATAGGGCAGATGTTCCAGACTCCTGATCATCGTTGTAGCCATGTGCTGGACTCTCTCCAGTAGCTCCACATCCCTCTTGTACTGAGGAGCCCAGAACTGGACACAGTACTCCAGGTGTGGCCTCACCAGGGCTGAGTAGAGGGGCAGGATCACCTCCCTCTACCCTCGACCTGCTGGAGATGCTCTTCTTAATGCAAGCCACTGTTAGTTAATGAAAGTCTATTGCAAGCCAATACATCAAAATAGCTAGGCAGAAAGAAAGACCTTTCCAAGTTAATCTAATGTTAGTAGATCAGGTATTTATTCTCTTTTTTTACAGATTTACAAATGCATTTTCTGGTTTGGATTCTGGTTTGGCTTTTTTTGTTTGGTTGGGTTTTTTTGTTTTGTTTTGTTTTGATTTGTTTTTTAACCTTAACTAGACTCAGTTTAAGACTGTTTTCAGGGCAATTAGATAACAAAGAAAAAAGCACTCATCAGCCCAAAACATGGAAAATCTAGATTGGAACAACTAGTTCAAAACTCACAAAAACATCCTCCTGATCATACAGCATATAACCTCAGTGAGAAAGAAGACTTTTGGTAAAAAGTGTTTCAGCTGTCTATTACAGCAGCAGGAAGTAGGCAGTATTTTAAGGGTTAATCCAGTCCAGCTTTATCAAGTGTATTTCTATGTGCCTATATAAAATATCACCATCATACAAGTCAGTATGCTCTTTCACAGAGGTGTAGCTGGCTGGAAGAATATGGCAGAATAAGGAATGCTCTAATTGGATTATAAATTGTGTTAGAAAAGAAACCTTAATGACTACTGTTTCATTAGCCATCAAAACAAAGACTGAGAACAAGTGTTCAGGAGAACAGAAATCAGGGAAGAAAGGCAGCATAGCATACACAAGTATGGATGCCCTCGCAAAAAGTACAGGAAAAAATCACTGACACCTAAGTGAAGTTTTCCTATATAAGCCAAAACTGAAATTTAAAGATATAATTCATTGGCAGAATTATCAGACATGGCAGTGTGAATGGGACAGGGTCAGTCCAGATCAATTCTATATTCCTTCCTCTCTTACTTTCCTATAGTCTTTTCTACTGTTTTTGTTTAGAGTCTAGTTGCTTTTTCTATTGCAGTAACAATCAGCTGGGCCTTTCTGCAGTTTCATACACCCTGTTTTTCTTATCACAATGATTGCTTGGATATTTAATTCAAAGTGTTAGATTTTAAACCTCCCACTGAGCAGGGCACCAGATAATTAACTACAGACCAACTCTTACTCAAAAAAATCCCCTACACAAACTGTATTGGAGAATGCGTTATATAGAACTGCATGCAAGAAACAGGTAAATATTGACAGCAAACTTTTTAGATCCTATGATTCATTAGATTTCTTATGCATTTCTAAATAGACGCTGGCAAAAAATAATAGGAGCCGTTTTATCTAAAAGACAGGTAGAGATTTAAAGGGTTTTAGCAATCACTAAATGAACTGCTACACAGAAGCATCTACAGAAAGTCTTTCAATGAGACGAAGCCCAACAGATGTGGCAGAATGCAAGCCTTCTAGAGACCCAACATATTTCTTCTGCTCCCAGAAAGCTCTTCCATTCCAGGCAATTATAATCAGTGGATGAAATTAAGAAGAAACGACTTGCAAAACTAGTTCCTCCTCTCCTTGGGTAATAAAGTCTATTGCCCCTGAAATCATTTCACTTAATTCTCACTTGCTCACACATCCCACAAAACCATTTTGCTGAGTAAGATTTAATAAATCTCTCAGTCTGGGATTAAATTTTACTGTTTTATGAACTGTTAAATTGCATTGTATGCTTATTAAAGCTGGTGTTTTCTTACTTCTTGACACATTCCCAACTCCACCCTGAGGTACAATGAAACAAACAGTGGAGATTTTGTTTTCACTCCCAAAATGCATTCCAACTGGCAACAAAATACAAGCAAATGCAAGCCATCAGCTATAAACAATGTGCATTTAACTTTTTTAGATATCAAAGAGCCTGTTGGCACTTTTTTTTTTTTTTTTTCAAATAGGGAAATATTTCAGATGAATAATCAACATATTAAAACATAGCTGCTTAGATTTTTAATTTAGTTGCCTAGTGAATTTTAAACAGGGTGTTTATGTGCATGCAGTTTTAAGTAGGAAACGTATTTATGACCAACAAAACAGAACAGATTATTTCCTTTCTCATCAAAATATTTGTTTTTACTTCTAAGTAAAGAATTTATTCCTACTATTACTGGAAAAGCCATAAAAATAACAAAGTTTATAGTATCTTTAAAGAACAGGTATATTCAGATTTTTTTTTGAAAAATATGATTTTGCATTATTAAAAATAAAAGAGGGAGAGAATAAATATTTTTCTCTTTTGTCAAGGGAACAAAAGAGAACAATAATTACTGCATAGAATATTGCTACCATGGACACCACACTACTGGCCATAACATTGTCATTACATAAGAAAAACCATGCATTCTTATTTGACTATATATACATATATACATTATATATTCATCTATATAAAAATTTCTCAATATATTTGAAACATCAGAATATTTTTTTATCTATCTTCTGCAACCTATGAAATAATGTCAGATCATCATGTACCTTGAGAGACTATTTATGTAGCTGAGGAACTCAAAGTGCTTGAAAAAAAATGGGTATGGTTCTTTGGAAGACTTGACTTTTGATGTGAGATTGGAAAATAATTTTAACAAATAAAATGCGAAGGTTTTACAATACACCCTGAATCATCCAAGAAAGTTTTGAATTAAATTTTATGATAGGAATATATTGTCATTCACATTGTCTCTTCTAAGACAAAAATCTAAGTCTTAGGAATATTTTAGAAAAGAGGGTAAGTAGGGTCTGAGAATGTTTAAAAATTAATCTTCTGCTTTAATTGTTTAAATTCGATCAAATGACAGTCTTCTTCCAACCTAGTCTCTCTATAAAGTGTTTGCAATCCTGATGTAATGTATACTGCAACTGATTTTCTGAATTTTGTCATCTATTTCTCATTGTCATTTATTTTTAAATCAACCATTTATTGGATAGTTCATCTGTCCCTACTCTGTGCAATGTCTACTTCATACCATGGAAAGAGGAAAACGTTCCCTATATAATTCATTTATATCATATACATATTATGTACACATATATATTTATATACATTCATCTAAATTATGATCTTTATCAGATCAAACCAGTCATTGCTTTTTAACTTCCTTGACAAATTCCTACTTTTTATAACAAATGTTACTTTTTATTAATTTTGAAATTTGTATTTTTATAACATATTGTCAGTAACCGGTAATATAAGAACATTTCCAAATCCCTGTATCTGTCAGGAAGATTCTTTTTAGTATTTATCTAAGTAACTTATACCTATTTCTCTTCTTTTCCTTAAAATTTCTGGCTATCATAATTAATATGCAAGCCCAAATAAACTTAAGACTTCGTGAATATCCCAAAGTGCAAGAAACTTTGCTAATCTAAGGAGCAAATGACCTTCAATGTACTGCTTGCTCTACAAAGAGCTGTCTGCATAAGCATTTGCAGAACTCTGCTTACAATATGCAGTTAGGAACAACGTGTTACAAAGTTAGGTCTCCACATATGCTTGAAAACAGATGTAAATTTCCCAGGTGAAAGTTAATCTGAAGTACTTTTTTTCTCTGACCTTGAAACATTACTGCATTTGCTGCATTCTGTCTTGCCTTAAAAACTGCTCCTTTATATACCCTAAGCACATATAGTAGACGCCTACTTACCAAGGTTAGAAAAGGCCAATACTTGGTAATCTATTTCCTTTTGTCTTTCTTCCTGCCTAAAATCAGTGACTGTGATCACTACAACTCCATCAACAAGATCCAGAATAAAGAGCTGCCTGATATTATAAAACTAACTCGCTATTTCAGTTTTATCTCACAGGAAAAGTCCCTCTATAGTTTAGAGTATGCCAACTGTTTTCAAGAGCAATTACAGAAAATCCCTACTGAAAACACACAATAACATCTTGTGTACCCATGTACACCTGAAAAATCAGCTAGACAATCAAGAAGAGAGACCTAAAGTTAGAATAATCCAGATACCAAACAAATCTGTTAAAAAAAAAAAATTAAGAGAAAGGTTTGCCAAAGAACTAGTCCCCTTTTTTTTATATTCTCTTTCATCATATTTCATACAACTAAGACAACAAAAATAAATGTATATTCTTGAGTGTGAAATACATAGACAATATTTCCTTTTAGTGACTTCACTGAGCTTCATTTATATTTTCCTGCTTTTAGAAAAAAACTAATGACAGTAATCTCAATATTCTCAACCAAGTCATAGATAAATGTGCAGCCTTGTCAAGGTTCTTGTTTGCAGAAGAAAACAAATTTTCAAGCAATACAAAATGTAACTAGCCAATAAAAGAGTACATATTTGTTTTGAAGCATAATTCTACTTTATGTTGGCTTTGCTGGATCTTTCATTAAGCTATTCTGTGGTTGTTTTAAATAAGTAAATATTTTGTGTTTGGATGTTCTCCTCCTTCAAATTAGTAATACCCAAGAAAAATGTATTAACAAAGAAATAACAAAGGCCTGTGATTTAGGAAATTGGTGTTTTGTTTAGCTCTAGAAAATAGTTAATAATGGCATCATTTTTGATGCATATATATTTTTCGTTTTCTGTACTTTTAATTGTGTATTCTTTAATCAACTCCCTGAATAATATTTTTATTGCTGCTTAAGATTATTTAAATAAACATATATATATCTTTCTAAACACATATATTACTCTGGGATAGGTCTTACATATTTTTGTTATCTTAAATGAGTTTCACAAGTAAGTGAACCTATATCTAGAATAATACACTTACCTTGAAATCCTTAAAGAGCAAAGGCCATAGAAAAATATGAGTAAATAAAATAAGGATAAATAGAAAGAGATAAACAAAATACAGGGAAAAAAAGTATATGGGCGTATTTTATGTATATGAAGTTTTGTCACTTCCAATAATTCATGCCACAGGATAATCTTTAGCATGTCAAATAGAATCTGTAGCAATATGTAAACTCCAAATTCAGATAGTGATCCTTTCTGGAAATTCTGGAACTCACTTTCTCTAAACATGATTCATATTCAAAAGGGTATTTATAACATAAAGCCAACTGATGGTATATAATTATCACAATTACTAAACCAAAAATAGGCATTGAAAACTGAATATACTTCCAGCCTTTTCAATACTCCATCAGGGCTTAGAAAAGGAAAGCAGCCTGATTTCTGCACATTTCTACATCTAAATCAACATTTAAAAAAAAAAAAAAATGTGTCCAGACTGAGGCAGTGGTTTCAACAAAATTTTTGGATTCCTCTGATTACTCTGGTCAGGATTCTGATAAGGATTTGTATACTTCTAGGAAGTATACAAATAGTACACCTATGCTTTATCAAAAAATTTAAATATAACTTTCAGTATGTTCAGCTTATTTTTGTTATATTAAACCCCTGTATTTGAAAAAGTTCTTCATAACTGCAATTTCAGACTGAATTGGGAAGAAGGGGAGGAGAGGAAGAAAGTAGAGGAAATATATAAAATACATGTTTATGTCTCAATAATATAAGTATTTCAAGTTTTCTCATTTTTATTCACAAACATTCCTGCTAAGCAGATGCCCTACAGTAGATAAAATAGAAAGAAAAATAAATAGGCACAGATGCGATAAGCCTATTATTATAAGCAATTCTTCAAGATCCAGACTTTGACACTTCTATAGGATTTCTAGAGTTGCATAAGAAAATGACATGGGATCCTCCAGATAATCTCTTTTCCAAAGAACGTAAAAGGACAAACATTCATCTACATCAGTATCATCAGAAAACTTTACAGAAATCTACTACTTTCATCCTCAAAGAAAGTATGAGCAAAAATAGTGTATTAGAGGTTATTTCAGGTTGATATTGAATCTAGATACCTTATGTAAATTGTTCTGTTAACAACTTATCAAGTTATTATTCCCTTCTGTTATTTCTTAGACCAACTTTCATAGAGAAAAGAATGGAATCTATAGAAAGAAAGCTATTTCTCCTGAAGATTTCAAGCTACAATGTCAACTTCTGTCCTAGAAGAAAAAAACCCTTTCAGATATCTCCATGAGCTCTTTAAGAAAGTCTTTCCTAAAGGGCCATAAAAAGCTTCCAGAAAGACAACAGCATGCAAACAAGGCCTAGGAGACAATTGTTTCTTCATTTTAACAGGATTCTCTATTTTGTCTTGTATTTTAACAAAATAGCTGCGTTCTGAGGAATGTAAAGCTCAAAGAAGTCCTTTTAAATTTTTAATTTTCTTAGCAGTTGATTAAAAATAATCTAAATTTTAATTAGAAATGGAAGAAAAAAAGATCAGTTGGAGCAATCACAAGAAGCCTTAAAGTTCCAAAAGATTTGCAGAATCAACAGAGAGAAAGAGAACAGAGAGATGGCAGAAAATTATCTCTGCGCAAGCCCTGTATCCTGACTTAAATGATCTGAGAAGAACTAGTCTATCAAGAGAAATTTCATGCACTTTAGTCTCATCTCACAGAGCTCTAGCTCACTGAAAATTCTGGCACAGGAACAGCTAGTTTGATGCTACAGCCACTACAATGAGGCAATTCTGAGCAAGACATGGTTGCCAAAACATAAGTAGGAAACACTTGTTAAATTATTCTTATTTCTGAATTCCACTTGATACTAAATTATTGTTTTGCAAAGAACTACTTACTTTATAGATGAACTAACGTATCTTTTTTTTCCTCTAGCAAATGTGTTTCCATGAGAAAGATTATGCATATAGTGTGAGCTTGCTTGAATAAACATTTAGACAAATTAATGTGTTTCAAAGGCAAATGCTCCCAACAGGCTTGCCTTGATATTTTAAGCAAACATTAAGTCTGTGTCATGTACTTCCCCTTATGCCTACAACATTTTATGAATCTATTTTTGAGTTAGTCTGTCACAGAAACAAAAACAGCACTTGTTTTCACATCTTCTTCATGAAGATCTGTTTCCATGATAATTTCATAATCACTCTAAGAGATCTACTGCAGATACATCCACATTAACATCTCATTTTGGATCAGCAGCAAGTTTTTTGAAGTAATTATCCATGTGTGCTGGTATTGTGATTTGCATCATGGAGCAGTCTCAGAGTTCATAAACTTCATGAACATGAACTTTAAGATCAAACTACCTGAAATATGTCATCTAGCATTATGCTTTCTGTACGTCATCTGCTAACTGGTTTTGCTGAAAGGAACAGTCTAGAGATAGTCTGAAACAAAGCAGCTAAAGTCTTTATAGCTGAATATCATAAAGTAAGAATAGCCAGGCTCTTGACGTGATCAGTTTTGTTTTATGAAGCTGTCCTCATTGGGCCTCTTCACTCGATCTTACAGATTTATCCCAAAAGCAGGGCTAACACTCAGTGGCACCCTGAGAAAATCTGCTCCTTAAAGTTTATTCCATTTCATTACTGATGCTGATAAGATCTTTTCTTCATGTAGTCTCTAATTTGAGGGTGTGAGTTTGAGGGGTCTAGTTTGAGAGTGTTTAAAAAAAGAAAAAAAAAATCTTTCTACCCCCAAAAGATGATAACTACTCCTTTTAAAGTCTAAGGAAGAGAAAAAAAAAAAAATGCAACTACATAGATACGAAAGAAGAGTAGAAAAACAGTATGCATTTCATAATAATAGCTTTATATAGTGGTCAAGGGAGGTTAGAAAGCCATTTGAGTAGACTCTGCACATGCACACAAGCTGAAGATGAGAATGGTTGCCTTTGGCTCTAACTTTAAAAAAGAGTTATCAATCTTCATCTCAGTCTTTGAGTAGCTGCTCTTGGAGAGCAATCGATACTGCATTTGCCACAATAGCTCATTTAATTATTTTCATCCTAAATATCCTGTCAGGAGAGGGAAAGTCTTCCTAATTTTAATTAATTTTGAGATGGTTGATTCTTTGCCTTTTCCTTTCCTATGGTTACACGTACAGACACAATGCACAAACATACACTTTTAGCCTGCAGGCTATGTAAGATGTATGACACATCCTTGGTGAAAACCTTGCATATTATTGAAGCGTACCTAGATGATATGCAGCTCTACTTTTAAATCTTTAACCATCAACTGCTGCAAATGAGCCTCTGGCACCAAAAACACAGTTGAACAAAAGAGTAAATTGAAAACACTGTTTGCTGAATAGTTTTCAATTAAAGAGTCCTTAAATCAATAGGCAATACGATATCACAGCCACAAAACTGCTATAAGAGCAGAAGAAACACAGAGAAGAAACACAGCAGAAGAAACACCAGAGAAACACACAGACAAAAAAATGGAAGTCTGAGAACCAGAAAATAGTAGAAGAAGTCATAAACTTATATTGCATTAAAAAAAAAAAAATACAAATCTTGGATTGATTATTTACACCCAAAAGGAAAATGCATTATCACCTAGAGTGCACTGTTATATCACCGCTATGGTAAGTATTGGAAAGAAATAAGAAACAATTCAAATCTTTCCAAAAAGAGCCTTTAAAAATGATAAGAAACAAGCTGTTAATAGAAGCATAGAAAGATTTACTCTAGATACCCTAAGAGAATGATGCCTCTTGTTCATAAAAAACCTTGCTTACTGTTTTGGAAGCACATTGTTAACTCTGTTCATCCCTGCATTGTAAAACCAGTGAGCTGACTACTGTAAGGGCCCCTCGTAGGCACAAATCCTGCTTGTCTCACAGTATAAAATTTGTATTTCTATCTAAAACGAGGTAACACTGAGGTAAAAAGATTACTTCTGAGTAAAATGAAAGATGGAGCTGCTACTTTTTTCTCTGTTTATAGAACGAACTGCATTAGAGAGACTTGTTCATTAAGAAAGTGTCCCTTACAATTGACAGTTCCTAATTTATGCTGTTAAAAATATTTAGCAGATCATTCTAATAATCATCTAAGGTGAAGTGAGAGAGTTCCTACTCAAAAACACTCAGAAAAAAATCTGAACAGCTGCAAAACTGTATAATTAATTCTTGAACAATTAGATGGCTTAATTTCAAAACCTTGTAATCTGATTTGTGCCACTTCCACCCTTTAAGAAGAGAGAAAATAAACAATCTTTATCAAATAAACAAGTACACAAATGAAGAATGACTAATATCTACACGTATTACAGAGTGGTTTTAAAAGTTCCAAAACTCTTCAGACATAGCTGCACTGACAGAATGACATACTATATGCAGCATGCAATATCCTGTGGCATATTATATATGTATTAAATAAAGCAGCTATGTAAGATCATTTTACTTTTGCATGGCATAGAATAGCTATGAATTTGCCTAGTTTTATAACAACAGTGTCAACCCACAAGATGCCTGTGCATCAGAAGAAAGGCACAAATGCATGATTCATTTTAATATCACTAGTTACCAGTTTTAAATATTTTCCGTCAACACATTTCCTGGCTTAGACCTCTGACACTACTTCCATGTGCTGCCCTTGACAGCAAAATGCTTTTCTCCACTATCTTGCCTGAAAATGGTAAAAATTGCCTCTAGCATGAATCCTGCCATTATTTTATCTAACCAACTGCAATTTACATGCCTGGAATCAAAATTTTGGAAACAAAGCATCAATTACATTTTCTTTATAAAGTAAAGAAAACAAAGCCTTAACATTATTTCAGGTTGTTAAAAATCTAAACAAAATTATTAGATGGATTCTCCTTGGGTGAAATGTACCTGCCTAACTAGCTCTACATTAAAATTCTGGGAAAGCCACCATCTCTGCCACAGTTCACTAAGCGGTATATAGAATTAACACAATAGAAAGAATTGAAGAGGTAGATTTTGATGGGAAATAAGAAGTGGGAAAAATAAGTCCAGCATGCAGTTCTGTATTTCAGAGAAAAAGTACAGTACCTCTAGCAGACATTCCTCGGGGAAATAAACATCAGCAACCAAGGCCAAGTCAAGAAAGCTCTTTGAGAGCAAAGCAAGATTGTAAAGTACTCTACCACATGCTCAAATTCCTGTGGGAACTGTTATCTTGCTCAAACAAATCCAACTCTGTAAAACTACAGTTGTATACTGCTCTTTTTTCTTAAAGGATTAACATTAGGCAAAAAAAAAGATGAAGTGAAAGAATATTTCAAGAGGAAAACTAACTGAAAGACTATCTAATCACTGCTGCTAAAAATGGCTATATTCGAGATTCCATCCTATTTTCTTGTCTACAAATAGCATGAGAGTTCTGCTGAGAGACTGTGTTTTTTTTTTTCAAACTGTTTTGTGTTCTTAAAAAGAAAACTCTTTCTATAAAGTGAAAGAAAAAATAAACCCACCATCAAGGAAAATCACGCCCACCATCAAGGAAAGAAAGGACCCATGGAGGTTTATCTTTCTTCTTTACTCGGAAAACCATTCTTAACTATAAATCTAAAATAAAAGATAAAGGAACAAAAGGCTTAATCTTACAACTTTACCACTCAAGGTGAGGTCCACAGAGATGCTTATATGCCAAAAAAATATTTTAACTATGAGCACAAATAAACCAGTAATATAAACAAATTACAGGCCTGCAGAATAAGGACAATTCAAACTAGACAATAAACATGTAATACATCTGTGTAACTATGCTGTATGCCTTGGCTTAATATCTAGCTTACCAAGTTTGCAGATGAGTAACACAGATATTAAGAAGCCCTGTGAAAAAGTAAATTAAGCTATTCAAATTCGTCCAAAACAGATTACGTAGGAGAGATTTTACAAATCCATATTACAAAGAAAAAAAAGAACTTGCACTTTCCTAATTAAATGCATAATCATGGATGCAGATCCATGTTACCAATGCTAAATGGCTTCTGCATTAATGAGCCATTTGAAACGAAACAGTTGCCTGCAATTAGACATCTGCAGCCAAGGAGATCAAGCCAAGTATGTAGTCCGGCTGCCAGAATTACAGTCACATTCCTCAGCAGGACAATGAGAAGAATAGATAATTGTAATTATAACATATACATCTCTTAGTGTTCTGTGACTGAAAGAGTGTGTACAACAAGGGCTCTTAATTTTAAGCATATTTAATTGCCAGCTGCTAATAAAGGGTTGTCAAAAAAGCCACTTGTTAAAGTGTATTCCAATTCCATTAAACTTACCACAAAGCAAGGTCACTATCTACCCCCTGAGGACTTATCTCTAGCAGTAGATAGGACCTACCTCTTATCTTTCAAATATCTAATTACATGGGTTTTGTGTTCAGTAAGTTGCAAGCTTATACAAGAGCAAACTGAAGAGATAGAAAACAACAAAGACTATTATTTTAGAGGGTACAGTACATACTATAAATCCAGACACCCACTCACTTTGTAAAATCTCAATGCAAGCCTTTTCTGCTGAAACTGGAAGAAAGCTCCTAAGTTCTTTTAATATTCAAGTATTCTAGGATCTTTTCTACATACTTAACAAACTTAAATATTTCATATATGAAAATGCTTCCATTCCCTCACAGGAACAAGAAAAAAAATGAGTTTGGACAATATTTTTTCATCAAAAGTGGCTATTCAATTCGAAATCAGTGCAGAGACTGCAGCCATAATCACAGGCAGAAAGTTTTTCTCACTAGGGGCAAACCCATCAATAAGGCAAAATAGCATTTAATTATCTTTAGATTTCATCTTGCATTTAGTGATGCTCAACTTTGCCATTCAGTGTGGCAATTCCAGAATGAATAGCTTACTGTCTGCTGCAAGTCCACATATATTCCATATATTCATTTATATTTTGTATACTGAAAATTGCATGTACTTGCCTGTCCCTCTATTTTAAAGGGTTTGGGGGTTTTTGGTTTTTTTTGTAAAAAGCAGCATGCACAGCTACTTTTCTCTGTGAAATGCTACTGAGTTTTACATATGAGGTGTTAGAGGTAGTGATAAAACAAGTAAGAAGGTCATAAAAAAGAATTGTATCAAGCTTATAAACGGGTTAACATCTTGAAGTTATTATAAGTAAATTTTCTTTAATGCATGGCTTTCCTCCCTTTTGATTTTACCAATGCCTGAAGGTATTACACTTTCTCTTGAAATCCCATTCAATTATCTAGATGTATCAGTTGACTTATTTGCTAGACCTCTTTACTATTTCTCTCAAGGGGATCCAAGAAACTTGCTGCATGTGGAAATGATCAAAAACAGCTACTATGAAACACTCTAGATATTTACTTGGATATTCAGTATTGCTACACTGTATCTTCAAGCAGCTGCACCTCAGAATGGAATCCACATGCCCTGTGCAACTGGACATGCAATGCACAGAGAGACCTACGCAGAGGTGATTCACTTTTGACAGTGCTCAGCTATCCAATAGGAATGGCTCAGAACAAAAGTAAATCCTACTCTTTCAGATATCTGAAGAAATGTGGAATAAAGTAGGTATTTAAAGCCCCAAACTCTCCCAAGCTCAGTTTTCCATTTGTAAAAAGAAAAGGGTTTATTCTTTTTGATACTTTTGCCTCAATTGATACAGAATATAAAGCAGACTCCATATAAAATAGACCCTCCAGCAGCCTAGTGAAGTGTCATAGCATACATAAAAAATTACTAGACATCTATGTGTGGGTGCACAAAGCAAGAGACTAGACTCTAGTGTCCTAACCACATAAGCCCAAAATTAGGTTTCCAAGGGCCACCTATGAACAGCTGATACAAAGGCATTCTGCTCTTGTCCAAAACCAAGTAGGTTCAGTTTGCATGAATATGAATAAGAGCTGCAGCAATGGAACAGGCAAAGCATTTAGTGTTAGAAGACTTTGGATAATGATATTATAATTTTTCTATGTCTTGTAATTTCACCTTTTTCTTCACTGAGTTTTTAATATGAGGAGGACATATACAGCTTTGTAGGTCAAAAGCTAACTGGGCTTAAAAATGCCATGCATAAAAAAACAATGATGGGCACAAAACTCTAAAAATGCATAATATGCATTTGCATAATTATATCCTTTCTTAAAACTTATTGCTCAAACACACCAGAATTATTTCTGCATATTGACTATCTATTACCTTCAGTGTGCTTATTAATTCCCATGAGTTAAACATCTCTTGTTACTTGAAGATGCTTCAGTCATCAGCATATGCAATTCTGCCTGCAATTCTGCTGCTGACTGCATAAGTAATTATGGATGATTATACTGTATGCTGTCATACTTCATTCCCTGTTTGTATGCCCATATGAACTGCATGTTTATTTTCAAAACACTACTCCAACCAATTGACGAGGACATGATACAGTTAGTTCTTTAAAGCATAAAAAACAAAGCACCACTTATGGAAACTATCCCTTTTCATTGGCTTCCATTAACTGCTGGAATATCACTGACACATTGCTACAAAGCGACAGCATATTTCACACAGTTGTTCTTCATTTCCTATTAAAATCGCAGAGCAGCCAAGCAGAACTATATTTAATGAGGACTCGATATCTTCTTTGGACATTGTTTTCATAAGGGGTTATTCAGCATACAACAGTTATTTCTTGAATCTGTCCATGGAGAAGAAAAGTGCTATAATTAGTAAAGTACTTCTTTTCTTGTGATGGATCAAAATAAAATAGTTACATTTGAGCAAAATAGAATAATAAAAATAATCTCTTCAAAAATTAAAAGCTGAATAGATATTCAGTGGTTAGCTTATATTTTTTTCACAGCTCTCATTTGTTCTAACCACAAAGAGACATGGAGAGAAAAAATAAAATTTCAAATTCAGCACTAGCTTCATCTACTGAAAGCTTTCTGTTTTCCTATTGAGTGATTAAATATCATTTTCATAAAATGTATGGAAAATAGGACCCCAACAATACATGTTATGTGCTTTTTTTTTTTTTCTTTTTTCTTTTTCCCATAGTTGTGAATGGAAAAACTAAGACTGATATTTTAAAAATATAATCCAGGTACACAAGATTGAATTTTACTCTCAGTTATGCACAAGGATTAATTTTCTTGATTATAGCGGTCGCACTTTTTTTTTTTTTTTTTTACTTACTGTTATACATGATAACAGAATCTTACCTATTCATTGAACAGTATTTAGCAAATAAAATGTATTTAAATCTATACAAGATAGCTATCTAACAATTCACTGATAAAAGTAAATCATACTGAACTCATACTACTGAAATCATACTAAAGGATTTGAATATCCTTTCCTGATGCAAAGCAGCTAATATTTTAGAGGATGTCCACAGAAATGCCATGAGAATGAAAGAAATTTAGCCTTTACCCTTTTGAAAAGGATAATGCCACACTCTCTACTAAATTTGTTTTTTTAAAGCTCAAACCTACTAACAAAAATTATCGGTCAATTAAGAAAAATTTTTAAGATTTCTCCTATGAGATATGAACTTTTTATTTAGATGATATTATTCATAGTTTTGAAAAGCCTTGTATGATATCTTAAGGGGTGGTGTTATAGGAAAATGGATGCTTTGTATTGGAAATGTATTATTTAATGCTCATAAAAAACTAAGCATGAAGATTCTGCATATGAATGCATACATATTCTACACTAAAACCAATAATGTCATAGAAGTGCCAGCCAATAACTCTATTCTCCTTGCTCCCCATACCTTCCAGACTAAAATACGTTTCAATATACTTTAATTTATGGTTGTGACAAAGATCTGTAAAGGAATAACAAAACATTAAACAAAATGGGCACAAAATCTTTACCTACATTTAAATTCAAATAAATCCTCATTTCTTATAAGGTAGGACTAAATATGTACATACTTAAAACTGGTAATATTTGCCTATATGTCTGCCCTTCCTCCTCTCATCTCTGGTTTAAGTTCTCACCGGGTTCTCTACAACACGGTAAGTCATTGGTTTAGTGCACTGGTTACACATGCACTGCTCCTCTCTGAACATAACAACCGTGATCCTGCAAAAGGAAAGCTTCTCCAGATTACGGCAAGCCTGCAAACAGTCCAGTCATATTCACCCTTTTTATACTCTTTCATTCAATTTTATATTCATCAAACATACACCGACAGGTATATGGGGGTCATGGTATTTTCTTTCATGTTTTTTCATCATTACATAAAATGAAGAACAGTCACTGTCATTATTTCCTACACAAAACACAGTAGTTTGTTTAAACTCTCTCAAACCTGTCTTCCAATATTCTTCTTAATCCCAAGCCTATTTTTAAACAACTAAAATAATAGTTAAAAATGTGTTATTACAGTATTAATGTTTTGTGTTGTAGACCAGATATTCTAATGTGGCAATATGTATCAAATCTGTTTATGACAATCCAAATTTTAAACTAAGGCATGGCTCTTCTGATTGTAAACCGCTCTATGAAATAGCATAAAATAAGCAATAAATAGTGATAGTAATTTATTTCTGTTCAATGCAATGTTTTTTAACTCTTACTTTCAAACATGCTGTAATTTTAAATACATGTATCTGATAGTTGATAGCCTGTAAGAAATTAATTCTTTCCTTTGCATGAGTCCTCAGGGATCAATATCTGCACCACAGAAAGACAACCATAACATTATTACTGTCAGTTACAGCAAATCTCCTGAGGAATAAAAACACAGATGGTATGTATGATAGGTATACATAGCATCTCTGAGTGCTTATTCAGTGTGGGTGAACATGTAAATCAATATTAAACTAGATACCTGGTAGCTTTTAGGAAAGACATACTCTTTTAAAAAGGAAATTTCCCAGTCAGGGAAACTAGGAAAATCTTTTGTTTGAAAACACTAACACAACTACTTAATCAACACAGTGATATAAAATTACAAATTTTATTATTATTATTGCAACTGGGGGCTTTCCGATAAAAAATAAGACGACAAGATAATTTCACAATATAAATATTTAACAGCTAAGAGCAACCAATCTCTCTTTTTATCTGCATTTCTACCACTTCTATCCTACTGTACTAGTTAAATTCAACAAACAGTTATTTATCTAAATGGAAGGTAAAGTATGTTTTAATGGTTTTATATATGATTAAAAATATCTGACAACTTTTAAAGTAGAGAAAAAGAATAGAGAGGATAAGATACAGATAAACAATCTTAGCCAAATTTTATGTACTCAGACATTATGAGGCAGGTAGAGCAGGGGAAGAAAAACAGCAGTGGGGAGGAAAATGTTAGAAAAGGGCACCCCCTTTTTTCCAGATGCGATACAAGGATAGAGATCTCACAAATACTAAGACCTAGAAGGGGGAAAAAAAAAAAAAAAAAGCAAAAGCAAATAAGAAAGACTTGATTAAATATTCCCCTGAAGGAATAGCTGCCTCATTGGTCTTGACTTCCTGAGAGAATTTACACAGGAAAGATGTGAAAACTATGTAAAAAATTCAATGACTACTGTTACTGCCTTAAACACCTAGGTTCATCACCTAGGTGATACAAATCAGTAGCCAACAAGGCTTCCTTGCTGGTAATGTTCAAAGAACTACTTATATGATTATAATAATGGAATAAAAGTAAATCAGTCATTCAGCCAGGTTCACACCACTGACAGCAACAATAGTCCATATCCATTGCACTAATTCAGTGCCATCTCGTAATGGTCTGAGCAGAAGATAAGAAACACAGCAATTTTCTGTGTTATTTCTGGAATTCCAAAGCACATGTAGGTCTTAGTAGAATACAATAGTTCATAAAATCTAAAATTTTGTATGGCAAAGGAACTTCATCTCATGCAAAATTCAAGCTGTGATTATATATTGTGACAAATGTTCCTACTAGCTCAGAAATTTCTGTTCGAACTTCCACTTAGAATTATATAACTTTAATATAGCTGTAAAACATAAATTGTTTTTAATGATAATGAATATTTATAAAGGATATGACATCCTTTGTGTTTCAGGATGGGCACACTGTTATACATTTCTAATAGTATTTTGACTACAGAAAGCATTTTCTTTCCGATAATGATTAAAATATTTTCTTATGCTTTTGTAAAGATTTCTAATATGCATTTTCTTACCTAGATAATCTCCATAATAAGGAAATAAGACTAATGTCTCAGGAAAAAAAAAAATAAAGTTAAACTAAAGTTAAACTAAAGTTAAGCTGTTTGAGGTTTTACTCCTATTGCTACTATGACTACTACCCACTACGACTAGATAGGAAATTCCTATGAGAATTTTTGCTCAGTAAGATGAAAACAAGTCACTGAGGCATTAGAAATTTCTTGCAATCGCTAGTGATTCCAGTGAAAGAAAACCCAGATCATCTCTGATGATCTATTGTCATTCATTGGGATGTTTACTGTGACAGTCATAGAGATGTTGCTAAGAATGCACTAATAGCAACAGCACTATAAGTAAAACCAACAACAGAACTGTCATTGCTGCCTGACAATTCACCAGCAGAGCCAATAAAGTTAACTTGAGTCTTTTGAGATTTAAGTCTTTCTTCCTTCATCTACTCTTTTTCTCATGAGAAACAACTGGTTTTTTTTTCCTCCTTCTTAGCAATTACCTCTTCTTTTATAAAGCATAGGAGTCTGAAGAAAAAACAAAGCAAATATTAATAATGTGAATGCTTAATCCCAAAACATGGTGTAGTTTAACTCTCCAAGGAGCAGACGAAGAGTATACTTGCTCTATCTGTGTTTTCATATTTAATTCCTTTGTTTTAATGGATGAAGTCTGTACAATGTAGTGCTTAACAAATGCTTGTTAAAGCTGCCACCATTCTAGCTATTTTGTGTAATACCAGTGTTTAGAAAAAAAGGAAGCAGATCACCCCAGTGTTTTGAGCACCTCCCTATTAAGAAATTCATAAAAAAGCATGAAGCCTAAGAAAAAAAACAAGTCTGTAATCTCGAGAAGAGGAGGATATATTTTTTCAAACAAAATAGCTTTAAAATAAAATTAATTTTAATTAATTATAATTAATTCTTTACTAGGGGATTTTTTTTGTTACACTATTCAGAAAACATAGCTTGCAGCTCTGCATCCCTGATCCAACTGTTCGGATTGAACCAATGGTCTGAATTGAAGCCCATAAGAGTTTCCTGAATGAATGCTACATTTAAGTACAAACTATTTTCTTTCTTTGAACATTGCTTGTATTTATAAGATAAGCATACCAGTGGCATGTCTGCCAGTCAGTGCAACAGCTTTCCAGGGAACGCTACTAGCTCCAACTAGATGCTACCTACGCAGCTGAGCACAACACTCTGAGCTCTGCCATCCAACCAGTTCTCAGTCCACCTCACTGTGCAGTCATTTAGCCCACACTTCCTGCATTTACTTATGAGGATGTTATGGGAGACAGTATCCAAAGCCTTGATAAAATCAGCTTGACAACATCCCCTGCCTAATATAAAGCTTCCTTCTCTATGCATATTTCTGAAAACTGTATATTCTTATTCATAAAGTTCCCTGCTTTGCATATCAGGGAAAATCCTTCTGATTTTACAATAAAATTTCAGTTAATGTCTTATGGGTAGGTTTTGTAAAGAAAATAGGGTATCCAGTTTGAATAGAGATCACCTACTTCAGTCACTCTAAGCCACATCTACTTTTCTGTATTGTTTGATACATACAGAATGTTTATATGTCCTTCCTTCCAAATATCTTTTGGTGAATGACATAGGAAAATGTTTGCAGAATAGCAGTTCTTAGAGAAGTATGGCAACATCTTTTGTGCTTTTGCTATTATAGATATACCTCAAGAAATAAAAAAAAAAAAACAGAAAAACAGTGAAATCTATTGTCCACCTGGAAAATCAGTAGAAAGAGGAAGATAAACCTCTTAATAAGATTTGTCTTTTTTCTTTTGAAACAATGTATCTGCAGATATATACTTTCAACACTAAACATTTTTACCAGCTGTCAAAAGTAAGGAAATATATTTTTTCCTCTAAGTGCTTAATATTTAATAACAATAAAAGTATGTGGGATGAGCAGACCTAGCCATGAAATATTAAATATTTTGAGAGATGAATGATACTGGAATTTAAATTGAAGACCAGGTTATGATAATAGATAGAAAAATTCAATGCATTCAATTCTAATGCATTTAGCAACATCTATTCTGATATACTCTAGTGTACTACAACTGTAATCAGTAACTTAATCTGAATTGAGAATCCTAAGACTTTAACGAATTAAACCTTTTTCTAAAATCAACAAAAAGGTACCATCCCAAGTCATACCAAAACTGTTTGAATTTGATTGTGAACTAAAAATAAAACGTATCACCATCACAGAGGAGGCAATGTCTCTAGGAGGAAAGTCAATGAACTATTAAATGGAAGATCATCTCCTCTCAGATTCTACTTCAGTACTATAACATTCCTCTGGTGAGCCATTATGTGGTAGAGGGATGCTTTTTCTTTTCATTTTCTGGCAGAAACTTTACATGTTTTTAGCATAGCTATTCATAATGTGTGATCACCTGCCCATTAAAATTTCCAAATAAAATCTATGCTTTCCCAGCATGGTGACTCCATTAGTGCATCTAACTGCCCAGTGAACTGCCCAGTGAGAAGGTTTAACGTTGTTCCATTACTGGTTGTTGAAGGCTTCATTATTTAATCTTGACCTATTTAATGCCTCATACTTACTCATAATAATAATAATAATAATAAAAAAAAAAAGTCTCCCTAGTCTGCCTTCCCATGGGTCATAATTCCACTGGAACAAATCATAAACAAGTACGGGTAAATAACATAATCTTAATAGTTAGAGATCTCTAGGTCACATGTATTTTTTAACTAACACTGAAGTACAGTCACTTTGGTTTTGTTTTGCTTTGCTTTAAACAATCCTTGGATTCTTGCTGTTGTACAGATAATGGGGGAAGACATCCTGAAAGCATAACATCTCAAATTGGCCCATGGAGATTTGACTTAGAAGCTTCAGCAGTTGCAGCTGCTAGCTAATCTGGAAAAGATATGAAACCTCATACACATTTTCAGAACTTTATACAATTAGGATCTTATCAAAAGAAATTACCTGGAGCTTTTTCTATTTTTCTGACAAACAAAAGTATTATCGATTTCTAGGGTTTAAATAATAGTAATTAAAAATCAGACAGTAGAGCATTCCTCCTACCCCTTTCTCTCTCTGACAAGTATTAAACTCATTGTGTTTATAGAATACAACATGCATGAATTGATGGGTAACTAAAAAAATATTCATGAGTTGGTTTGGATAGATAAAGACTGAGAGGTTTTACTAGATGGTATCAAGAGGGAAGTATTGTTGTGTACTATAGTTTCTGACATGGTTTTTATTTTGTCATTCAAGTTCCATCCTGCTGGATTAGTTCCAATTGATAATAGAATTACTTCTATTATGTAAACATATTTTCAATACATTTTTGGTTAGTTTATCGAAAGTCTCTGTCAGCTAGTAGTCACCAATTCAAAATAGAACACCAAAATAACATGACTCATTATAGATATAAAAATCTTCTGAAAGCCCCAGGAAAGAAAGATTAGAACTGTAATCCTGTAATTCAAAAGTCAAAGAACAATAAAATAAAAGTGTTTTGTGGGTCTCTACAGACAAAAACTCAATTCAGAAAGTAGTCATATCACTAAAGTTCAGCCATATAAAATTAGCCAGCCAATCATTAATGCTCTCTATACTCCTCTTTGTAGTATTGCAGCCTACACATCTCAGATTACTTTTTTCACAATATCTCACCTCTTCCTCTACAGACTGTAAAGGGAAAACAGGCAATTGCTTTAACAGAGACAGATAACTTTTACACAGACCAAATTAGGAGAGGTAAACGCAACATATACTATTTAGACATTTTCCTCATTAGATGTAATATGAACAGTTCATTCTGAGGCACAACCACAGAATACTAAGCTGCATGTATAAAAACAAATGAAGCCTAAGTAATGGTCACTACCATAAAAGAGAGTACATCTGAAAATACCAAAACACAGTCCTGGCAGGCACTCCTGGAGAGGCTCTGCACGATCACCTCCGCAAGGTAGCCTGTTCAACAGTTGTGTATTCAGGAGGCAACATAAACACAATGCCTATGACTGCTTCCAAACATGTTCTTTAAGAGAAGTAAATACAATACCTGCTAAAATACAGAATGGACAAAGCTCAATTTGTCATGCTTTTCTCTATATTAAAACATTGCAACCAGAGAAACCCTGAACAGAATATAAAAATATTTTTTTCATAATTTCTTTCTGTTGGGAGTGCATTATTTAAACTATTAGGTTCTTTTACAGAATCACAGAATGTCTAAGATTGAAACAGACTTCTGGAGATAATCTACTCCAACCTCCCTGCTTAAACTGAGTCACCTAGAGCACAAGATCTTGTCCAGGCAGATTATGAATATCTTCAGAGAGAAGACTCCACAGCAAATCTGGGCAACCTGTTCCAGTTCTCTGTCACCCTCACAGGCAACAAGGTTTTCTCAAATTCAGGTGAAACTTGTTATGTTTCAGTTTGTGTCCACTGTCTCTCATCCTATTGCAGGGCATCACTGAAAAGAGTCTGGCCTCATCCTCTTGACACTCTCCCTTCAGATACTTATATACACTTATAAGAACACCTCTCAGTCTTCTCTTCTCTAGGCTGAATAGGCGCATCTCTGTAAACTTTTGTTCATAGGACAGATGCTCCAATCCCTTATCATCTGCACAGTCCTATGATAGACTCTCTCTGGTAGCTTCATGTCTTTTTACGGGGGAGCCCAGACCTGGACCCAATATTCCAGAAGTGTCTTCACCGGGGCTGAGTAGACGGGAAGGATCAATAGCCTTTATTTTTGTTTTTTATCTTTTTTTGTAACCTACTACTTTCCACCAGACAAGTCATAGAAAACAGAAGGAAAAAAAAATGTAACAGAAATCCTACATATCATCTTAAGAATATATTTTTGAGGGCAGTA